>OY804576.1:152766023-152947029 GCA_963680875.1 Bathymodiolus brooksi
AACAACCTACCATGAGGGAGATAAAATTTATTAATTTTAGGAGCGTTAATTGAGTTGTGTCAATAAATAGACCACAAGTCTCAAAATAATAACTGGTATTTAAGCTGACTAAAATTGTAGAATGCGTCGATTCACAAGAAAAAGAAACTACCATGAGGAGATCAAATTTAATAGTCTTAGGAGCGTTAATTGAGGAACAATAAAGTTGTGTTAATATTTTCAATGAAGCTGATCATACATTTGTTGTACACACAGGTGTGGTTCATGGATTATCTCATGTTTGTCACAAAATAGACCACAAGTGTTAAAATTATAACTGGTATTGAAATTAAGATGACTGAAATTGCAGAAATCTTCGTTTCATCAATAATGCCACATGTCAACACATGCTGGATCACATTCTATCATGGCTATTCACGATACAAATTCTTCTTATTTTCTGTTCATCCATTTTGTATTAGTTCCTGTATTGCCATTTCAGCAACAATAAATGTATGTTTGAGAGTTTGAGAATTTCCAGAGAAGTGGTTCGTGTTTTTGTGGATGGTTGTATTATTGACCATGATTGTTTATCTTCCATTATATCATGTGATTTGCATATTTTACAGTCAGTGTAATATTTGAGATACATTATATTCCAGAGTTACTTGACATTAGTGATAACATAACAATACAGATATACATCTCAGTTATACTGCACAAATAATGACTTAGACTGATCTTGCATAACAAAGTGAAATAATTATATAACGTTATTGATCCTAAAACTGGACATCCCCTTTGTAGAGAGCACGGTCTTGTTATATGAAATGTTCTACTGTCAAATAGGATTCAATTTCGTCTGAATCTGCAAAAAACAGTTATCGTTCTTAAATTTTTTTTTCATAAAAAAATGCAGATAGTTCACTTAACTAGTATTAATATATTGTATTGTGCAATTCAATACCTAAAATATTATTTAAAAAAAAAGAAATAAAAAAAAAAAAGAAAAGTTCAATGATGTTTCATTTTCACACGTGCAGGCTTCTAGAGGTAATTTTTCAACTAGGGAATAGCGTGTTGGAATTAACAAAATATATGACTCATTAAAACTCTTTTTTTATTTAATTACATTTGATGTCTTTTCTACGAAATACAGGGACAGTAATGATATCGACTACTCAGATCGTACTTTCATGCCATTGTATATGTTCACAATAAGATAGAATACATAGTCTGTAGTGTGTCTTTATATTCAATGGACGTCGAGATTAGTGACCTTATCTTGGCCTTTGTTGGTTTTTCTCTTGTTGTATTACGTCTATGGTTTATTTCCTGTGTTATCTTACTCTCTACTTATCTACATTATCTTTACAATATTATTATTATTATTGATTTTCTTTTTTAATAAAATAATACTTTATTGTTTGACTCGCCTGTTAGCAAAACTCCTTAGATGCCCAGGTAAGCAATAAATAATCTAAGGTTCCCTGTTTTACAATAGATCTCTTAGTGACAGCCGGAACCTTTGAGCCGTAATGAAAGCGGGAGGTTTGGCGCTTTAAAATCTGATTCAACCCACCATTTCTTTAGAAATGCCTGTACCAAGTCAGGGTCATTACGGTTTTCACAGTTTTCCGGTTGTTGACTGATTTTGTCTGTTTATATACTTATGAGTTTTGACTTTCACTTTGTAAGATTGTTCGGAGTTCGGTAATTTTGTTATTACCCTTATTTATCCAGGGTTAATAAGAGATTAATTAGAGTTCACATGATCCCATTTCAAAAATACAACTAAATTTATCAATTTAAAATCAACATGTAAGTCAATCTATATCGGCATTTTATGATAGCTTAAACATAATTTGTTATAACATTTACATACATGCATTGTACTCATATATTATAACTACTTACTAATCACTGATAGAATTGTCATTATTTTGGCTTTATCTATTGTATCATTACAATTGGCCGTTAGCAAATTTTTTAGTTCAGATTTTAAAGTCTGTTTCCATATATTACAAAGTACATTCTGATTGATATGAATTTTGTCATATTTAACTTTGTTTCTTGCCTTCCAAATATACCACTTAGATATAAAAATCAATGCATTTATTAGAAGTTCATGTTTACCCCCCATATTGAACCCAAACATCATATTTTTCTCATTTAAGTTAACAGTTCCCATTTTTAAAGTGTTTATTAAAATTGTGATGTTTGATATGAATCGGTTAGATGTAATGCATTTAAAAAAACAAATGTTGGAGATCTTCTTGAATGTTCGATTCTTTACAAAGGTGACATCTTCCATTGGATAGGTTCATTTTTCTAAGTCTACTTTCGGTGTAAATAATGCTATGGGTGCATTTCCATTGGAATTCTTTAATTTTATTACTGGTTTCCAGTCTTTTAAGATTAATCCAAATTGTTGGCCAGTGAAATTCTTCATTATAAACATTATTCGATTTATCTTGACATTTTGGTAATGATTTTTATTCAATATTTTTTGTATAATTTTAATCTTAAGGTCCTTTGTATTAATGATTTTTTCTCTAAAATCTGTAAGTTTTAAATTATTTAACAATTTCATTTTATTTCTACATTTAGTTTTGTTTTCTATATCATTATTTTCATTTTTTAAGAACTTTAAGTAGTGTTTTGGAATACATTTCTTAATTTTAGAGTATTCTGAGATACAGTTTCTCCTGTCTATCAGCTTAGAATATAATAAATCACAATCGATGAATTGTTTTGAGTTTTCATCCCATATGTCTTGAATAGTTTTTATATTACTTCTTAAAAATGAAGAAACTATTAAAGGTTTATTTTGGAAGGCTGTATTACAATTCCCAAATAATCTAGCATGTAAAATATCTGTTTTGATTTCCACCTTTTGTACACATTGTAAAAATTTTGTCCATGTTTGGATTGATTTTTGATAAAACAAGGGGTACCTGTTTAAATTTAAGGATGAAACATTTGAGCATTTGCAAATAAAAAAAGTTTCATTAAATTTAAAATCAAGTCTACTTAACCAATATTTTCCAATAGCATTCCAATTTTCAATTGGTTCGTTAATAATACGATAAATAAATTGTATTCTTCTACTGTCAATATAGGAATCTCGATTAACCATACTCATGCCACCATTTTCTATATCTAAACAACATACATCTCTTTTAATCTGATTAACTTTCCCCTCCCATATAAAGTCCCAAATTAATGTTTCAATTTCTTTTTTAACTTTATCAAGAATGCCCTTCGTTTCAATTTCAAATCCACAATATGATAACAAAAGATTTTTCACAATAATAGTTTTACCTTTGTAAGAAAGTGTTCTGCTTTTCCAAACTTGTATACAATTTTTCATTCTATCAATAATGTCCTTCCAAATTTTATCATTGTGAACATTGTAACCATGATGTACCCCCAAAGTTTTTACATTTTCTTTGATCCATGATATTTTATTAAATGTTGGTTTTCTATGTCGCGCAGTGCCAATAGAAATAGCTTTTGTTTTATTATAATTAATTCTTAATCCGGATGCTTTTTCATATTTTGAAAGTATATCGAAGGATTTTTCAACAGAGCGTTCATATTTATTGAAAAGTTGTGTGTCATCTGCAAGCATACTTATTTTGGCTTCTAATTCCTTCCCACCCGGTTCACCTGGTAATTGAATCCCCTTTATATCATTATTTCCTCTAATTGCACATGCCATGAGCTCGGCTTGCAATATGCAAATTAGCGGTGCGACGGGGCACCCCTGTCTACATGAGCGAGATATGGAGAAAAAAATTGAAACAAATCCATTTGTCTTTATGGATGTTGTAGCATTTTTAACTAACATTTGAATCCACCCCCTAAGTTTTCCCCCGAAGTTAAATGTTTTTAACACGAAGTCTACCCACCCCCATTCAACTCTATCGAATGCTTTTTGTTGATCTAAGAAAACTATTATGCCTTCTTCATTTTCTTCGTCTGCGTATTTATGATGTCTTGTATCATTCTGTTTGCTTCACTTATGTTCCGACCCTTTACAAACCCTTTTTGGTCCGGATGAATTAGCTTAGTTAAAACATTTTTAATCGTTCTGCCAAAAGCTTCGAAATTATTTTATAATCACAATTCAGTAAGGTCAATGGTCTCCAGTTTTGTGTATATCTTCCCGTTCCTCTCCCTTATGTAATAAAGTCAAGACCCCCTTGTACTGTCATGAGCTTAAAGTATATTCGAATTTGAAAATATTTTCAACCACTTCAAAGAATTCGTTTTTTATATCTTGTCAAAAAAGTTGATGATATTCTAAAATAATACCATCTTCTCCTGAGGATTTATTTGGTTTTAATATTTTAATAACTTTACTAATTTCATCTAAGTTAATGTTTTCGTTAAGCGTTTCTTTTTCGTTATTGTCCAATTTATTAACAATATACCTTCTTCTTCTTCTTCTTCCATTTAATGGCCACCGTCAACTGGTTGACTATTCTGCAACTTTTTGGGTGTGCGCATAAAACTTGAACATACTTAGACGCAATAAAGTGAAATTTATTTTGTAAGCTCGTGAGCACTACTTTCATCCCACCATTCTGATTGAAAAAGTTTGGAGTAAAAATCAACCTGTTCATTCATTATCGAGTCAATGTCGTACTTATAATTACCGTCTGTCGTTTTAATCCTATATCATAACTTTTCTTGGCCCCGCTTTTTTTCAAGGTTAAAGAAATATCTCTTTGATGTTTCCCCTTCTTCCGCCCATTTAACACGAGATCTAATTTTCGCTGCTTCTGTTTTTTTTATTACAATAGTTTTTAATTAAGCCCTCTAATTGCTTTATTTGCGCGCTTATTTCATCCGTTCCATTCGCTATTAGTTTTAATTTATCGAGTTTCCTTTCTAATCTATCGATTTCTTTTTTGTTTTGTTTACAATTTAAGTTTCTACTTACTTCCATTGTTAACAATTTTATTTTGTTTTTCGCAAGATCCCACCATTCCCGTATACCACTGTATTTATTTTTCTCAATTTTCCAGTTATCCCACCAAATTTTAAAAGCATGTCTAAACTGCTCAGATTTTATTGTTTCAAGATTCATTATCCACATACCTGGACCTCTATTAATATCTTCAGTTTTTAATTTTGGTATTGTGATATCATGATCACTGAATGGGAAGTGATTAATCCGAGTACCAAACACCTTACTGCTTACGACGTTACTACATAAAATGTAATCGATTCTTGATTTCGATTTACCGCGTTTAAAAGTATATCTCTTAGTTTCTGGATTTAACTTTCTCCACACATCGAATAAATCATTTCTATGTAACATGCTTTGGAATTCTCGGACTGATATGTCGTCTAATTGTTGAGGAGGATTGCGATCTAAGTTTATTAGAATAGAGCAATTAAAATCACCCAAAATTAAACTGTAGTTTTTATCGGAATCGTCCGTATATTTGAACAGTGGATCGTTAATTGCATTTAAAAACGATTTTCTTTCTCTACCATTATTCGGCGCATATATATTTGATATATAAAAAGTTGAGTGGTTTATTTTTAATAGACAACGTAAAATGCGACCAGAATTATCCTGAGAAAAGAATTCTACATTTTCTTTTAATTTTTTGCTCAATAAAATTCCCACACCCCTTGAGTCACTTGTACCACAATTAAAAAAAGCTATTGCCCTCCCCCCCCCCCCCCCCCACACACAGTTTTTCCATTCATTTTGCCATCGAATCAAATCATCTTTTGTTGAGTGAGTTTCTTGGAAACAAATTACGTCAATTGTTTTGGCTACCAGCCAGTTGTAAATCAAGTCGCGCTTCTTTTTGTCTCTTAAATCTTTAACATTTATTGTAGCTAGGGACAATGTCATTTCGACAATACTATGTAAGTAGTTTGTTTACTCTACCGTGAATGTCATTGTGTGTTAGAGGTGTCAGAAAAGTGAGCTGTCATGTCAATGTGTGTTAGAGGTGTCAGGAAAGTGAGCTGTCATGTCAATGTGTGTTAGAGGTGTCAGGAAAGTGAGCTGTCATGTCAATGTGTGTTAGAGATGTCAACAAAGTGAGCTGTCATGTCAATGTGTGTTAGAGGGGTCAGGAAAGTGAGCTGTCATGTTAATGTGTGTTAGTGGTGTCAGGAAAGTGAGCTGTCATGTAAATGTGTGTTACATGTGTCAGGATAGTGAGCTGTCATGTCAATGTGTGTTACATGTGTCAGGAAAGTGAGCTGTCATGTCATTGTGTTAGAGGTGTCAGGAAATTGAGCTGTCATGTTAATGTGTGTTAGTGGTGTCAGGAAAGTGAGCTGTCATGTTAATGTGTGTTAGAAGTTTTAGGAAAGTGAGCTGTCATGTCAATGTGTGTTAGAGGTTTCAGTAAAGGGAGCTTTCATGTCATTGTGTGCTAGAGGTGTCAGGAAAGTGAACTGTCATATGAATGTATATTAGTGATTTCAAGGAAAGTGAGCTGGCATGTCAATGTGTTTTAGAGGTGTCAGGAAAGTGAGCTGTCATGATAATATGTGTTAGTGGTGTCAGGACAGTCAGCTGTCATGTCAATGTGTGTTAGAGGTTTCAAAAAAGTGAGCTGTCATGTCAATGTGTGTTAGAGGTGTCAGGAAAGTGAGCTGTCATGTTAATATATGTTAGTGGTGTCAGGAAGGTCAGCTGTCATGTCAGTGTGTGTTAGTGGTGTCAGGAAAGTGAGCTGTCATGTTAATGTGTGCTAGAGGTGTCAGTAAAGTGAGCTGTCATGTAAATGTGTGTTAGAGGTGTTAAGAAATAGAGCTGTCGTGTCAATGTGTGTTAGAGGTGTCAGGAAAGTGTGCTGTCATATCATTGTGTGCTAGAGGTGTCAGGAAAGTGAGCTGTCATGTTAATGTGTGTTAGAGGTGTCAGGAAAGTGAGCTGTCATGTTAATGTGTGTTAGAGGTTTCAGGAAAGTGAGTTGTCATGTCAATGTGTGTTAGTGGTGTCAGGAAGGTCAGCTGTCATGTTAATGTGTGTTAGAGGTGCCAGGAAAGTGAGCTGTCATGTCAATGTGTGTTAGAGGTGTCAGGAAAGTGAGCTGTCATGTTAATGTGTGTTAGAGGTTTCAGGAAAGTGAGCTGTTATGTCAATATGTATTAGAGGTGTCAGGAAAGTGAGCTGTCATGTTAATGTGTGTTAGAGGTGTCAGGAAAGTTAGCTGTCATGTCAATGGGTGTTAGTGGTATCAGGAATGTGGGCTGTCATGTTAATGTGTGTTAGTGGTGTCAGGAAAGTGAGCTGTCATGTTAATGTGAGTTCGAAGTGTCAGGAAAGTTAACTGTCATGTCAATGTGTGTTAGTGGTGTCAGGAAATTTAGCTGTCATGTCAATGTGTGTTAGTGGTGTCAGGAATGTGAGCTATCATGTTAATGTGTGTTAGTGGTTTCAGGAAAGGGAGCTGTCATGTTAATGTGTGTTCGAAGTGTCCGGAAAGTGAGCTGCCATGTTAATGTGTGCTAAAGGTGTCAGGAAAGTGAGCTGTCATGTTAATGTTTGTTAGAGGGGTCAGGAAAGGGAGCTGTCATGTTAATGTGTGTTAGAGGTGTCAGGAAAGTGAGCTGTCATGTTAATGTGTGTTAGAGGTGTCAGGAAAGTGAGCTGTCATGTCAATGTGTGTTAGGGGTGTCATGAAAGTTAGCTGTCATTTTAATGTGTGTTGGTGGTGTTAGGAAAGTGAGCTGTCATGTTAATGTGTGTTAGTGGTGTCAGGAAAGTGAGCTGTCATGTTAATGTGTGTTAGTGGTGTCAGGAAAGTGAGCTGTCATGTTAATGTGTGATAGAGGTATCAGGAAAGTGGGTATCATGTTAATGTGTGTTAGAGGGGTCGGGAAAGTGAGCTGTCATGTTAATGTGTGTTAGAGGTGTCAGGAAAGTGAGCTGTCATGTTAATGTGTGTTACATGTGTCAGGAAAGTGATCTGTCATGTTAATGTATGTTAGAGGTGTCAGGAAAGTGAGCTGTCATGTTAATGTGTGTTATAGGTGTCATGAAAGTTGGCTGTCATGTCAATATGTGTTAGTGGTGTCAGGAATATGAGCTGTCATGTTAATGTGTGTTAGTGGTGTCAGGAAAGTGAGCTGTCATGTTAATGTGTGTTCGAAGTGTCAGAAAAGTGAGCTGTCATGTCAATGTGTGTTAGAGGTGTCAGGAATGTGAGCTGTCGTGTTAATGTGTGCTAGTGGTGTCAGGAAAGTGAGCTGTCTTATTAGTGTGTGTTCGAAGTGTTAGGAAAGTGAGCTGTCATGTTAATGTGTGCTAGAGGTGTCAGGAAAGTGAGCTGTCATGTTAATATGTGTTAGAGATGTCAGGAAGGTGAGCTGTCATGTCAATGTGTGTTAGTGGTGTCATGAAAGTTAGCTGTCATTTTAATGTGTGTTGGTAGTGTCAGGAAAGTGAGCTGTCATGTCAATGTGTGTTGGTGGTGTCAGGAAAGTGAGCTGTCATATTAATGTGTGTTAGTGGTGTCAGGAAAGTGAGCTGTCATGTTAATATGTGTTAGAGGTGTCAGGAAAGTTAACTGTCATGTCAATGTGTGTTAGTGGTGTCAGGAAAGTGAGCTGTCATGTTAATGTGTGTTAGTGGTGTCAGGAAAGTGAGCTGTCATGTTAATGTGTGTTAGAGGTATCAGGAAAGTGAGTATCATGTTTATGTGTGTTAGAGGTGTCAGGAAAGTTAGCTGTCATCTTAATGTGTGTTAGAGGGGTCAGGAAAGTGAGCTGTCTTGTTAATGTGTATTAGAGGTGTCAGGAAAGTGAGCTGTCATGTTAATGTGTGTTAGAGGTGTCAGGAAAGTTAGCTGTCATGTCAAAGTGTGTTAGTGGTGTCAGGAATGTGAGCTGTCATGTTAATGTGTGTTAGTGGTGTCAGGAAAGTGAACTGTCATGTTAATGTGTGTTAGAGGTGTCAAGAAAGTGAGCTGTCATGTTAATGTGTGTTAAAGGTGTCAGGAAAGTGAGCTGTCATGTCAATGTGTGTTAGTGGTGTCATGAAAGTTAGCTGTCATGTTAATGTGTGTTGGTAGTATCAGGAAAGTGAGCTGTTATGTCAATGTGTATTGATGGTGTCAGGAAAGTGAGCTGTCATATTAATGTGTGTTAGTGGTGTCAGGAAAGTGAGCTGTCATGTTAATATGTGTTAGAGGTGTCAGGAAAGTTGGCTGTCATGTCAATGTTTGTTAGTGGTGTCAGGAAAGTGAGCTGTCATGTTAATGTGTGTTAGTGGTGTCAGGAAAGTGGGCTGTCATGTTAATGTGTGTTAGAAGTGTCAGGAAAGTGAGCTGTCATGTCAATGTGTGCTAGAGGTGTCAGGAAAGTGAGCTGTCATGTCAATGTGTGTTAGAGGTATCAGGAAAGTGAGCTGTCATGTTAATGTGTGTTTGAGGTGTCAGGAAAGTGAACTGTCATGGTAATGTGTGCTAGAGGTGTCAGGAAAGTGAGCTGTCATTTTAATGTGTGTTAGAGGGATCAGGAAAGTGAGTTGTCATGTTAATGTGTGTTAGAGGTGTCAGGAAAGTGTGCTGTCATGTTAATGTGTGTTAGAGGTATCAGGAAAGTGAGCTGTCATGTTAATGTGTGTTAGAGGTGTCAGGAAAGTGCGCTGTCATGTCGATGTGTGTTAGTGGTGTCATGAAAGTGAGCTGTCATGTTAATGTGTGTTGGTAATGTCAGGAAAGTGAGCTGTCATGTCAATGTGTGTTAGAGGTATCAGGAAAGTGAGCTGTCATGTTAATGTGTGTTTGAGGTGTCAGGAAAGTGAACTGTCATGGTAATGTGTGCTAGAGGTGTCAGGAAAGTGAGATGTCATTTTAATGTGTGTTAGAGGGATCAGGAAAGTGAGTTGTCATGTTAATGTGTGTTAGAGGTGTCAGGAAAGTGTGCTGTCATGTTAATATGTGTTAGAGGTATCAGGAAAGTGAGCTGTCATGTTAATGTGTGTTAGAGGTGTCAGGAAAGTGCGCTGTCATGTCGATGTGTGTTAGTGGTGTCATGAAAGTGAGCTGTCATGTTAATGTGTGTTGGTAGTGTCAGGAAAGTGAGCTGTCATGTTAATGTGTGTTGGTAGTGTCAGGAAAGGGGGCTGTCATGTCAATGTGTGTTAGAGGGGTCAGAAAAGTGAGCTGTCATGTCAATGGGTGTTAGAGGGATCAGGAAAATGAGCTGTCCTGTTAATGTGTGTTGGTAGTGTCAGGAAAGGGGGCTGTCATGTCAATGTGTGCTAGAGGGGTCAGGAAAGTGAGCTGTCATGTCAATGGGTGTTAGAGGGGTCAGGAAAATGAGCTGTTCTGTTAATGTGTGTTAGTGGAGTCAGGAAAGTGAGCTGTCATTTTAATGTGTGTTAGTGGTGTCGGGAGAGTGAGCTGTCATGTTAATGTGTGCTAGAGTTGTCAGGAAAGTGAGCTGTCATGTCAATGTGTGTTAGAGGTGTCAGGAAAGTGTGCTGTCATGTTAATATGTGTTAGAGAGGTCAGGAAAATGAGCTGTCATGTTAATGTGTGTTAGTGGTGTCATGAAAGTTAGCTGTCATTTTAATGTGTGTTGGTGGTGTTAGGAAAGTGAGCTGTCATATTAATGTGTGTTAGTGGTGTCATGAAAGTGAGCTGTCATGTTAATATGTGTTAGAGGTGTCAGGAAAGTTAACTGTCATGTCAATATGTGTTAGTGATGTCAGGAAAGTGAGCTGTCATGTTAATGTGTGTTAGTGGTGTCAGGAAAGTGAGTTGTCATGTTAATGTGTGTTAGAGGTATCAGGAAAGTGGGTATCATGTTAATGTGTGTTAGAGGGGTCGGGAAAGTGAGCTGTCATGTTAATGTGTGTTAGAGGTGCCAGGAAAGTGAGCTGTCATGTTAATATGTGTTACATGTGTCAGGAAAGTGATCTGTCATGTTAATGTATGTTAGAGGTGTCAAGAAAGTGAGCTGTCATGTTAATGTGTGTTATAGGTGTCATGAAAGTTGGCTGTCATGTCAATATGTGTTAGTGGTGTCAGGAATGTGAGCTGTCATGTTAATGTGTGTTAGTGGTGTCAGGAAAGTGAGCTGTCATGTTAATGTGTGTTCGAAGTGTCAGAAAAGTGAGCTGTCATGTCAATGTGTGTTAGAGGTGTCAGGAAAGTTAGCTGTCATGTCAATGTGTGTTAGAGGTGTCAGGAATGTGAGCTGTCGTGTTAATGTGTGCTAGTGGTGTCAGGAAAGTGAGCTGTCTTATTAGTGTGTGTTCGAAGTGTTAGGAAAGTGAGCTGTCATGTTAATGTGTGCTAGAGGTGTCAGGAAAGTGAGCTGTCATGTTAATATGTGTTAGAGATGTCAGGAAGGTGAGCTGTCATGTCAATGTGTGTTAGTGGTGTTATGAAAGTTAGCTGTCATTTTAATGTGTGTTGGTAGTGTCAGGAAAGTGAGCTGTCATGTCAATGTGTGTTGGTGGTGTCAGGAAAGTGAGCTGTCATATTAATGTGTGTTAGTGGTGTCAGGAAAGTGAGCTGTCATGTTAATGTGTGTTAGAGGTGTCAGGAAAGTTAGCTGTCATGTCAAAGTGTGTTAGTGGTGTCAGGAATGTGAGCTGTCATGTTAATGTGTGTTAGTGGTGTCAGGAAAGTGAACTGTCATGTTAATGTGTGTTAGAGGTGTCAAGAAAGTGAGCTGTCATGTTAATGTGTGTTAAAGGTGTCAGGAAAGTGAGCTGTCATGTCAATGTGTGTTAGTGGTGTCATGAAAGTTAGCTGTCATGTTAATGTGTGTTGGTAGTATCAGGAAAGTGAGCTGTTATGTCAATGTGTATTGATGGTGTCAGGAAAGTGAGCTGTCATATTAATGTGTGTTAGTGGTGTCAGGAAAGTGAGCTGTCATGTTAATATGTGTTAGAGGTGTCAGGAAAGTTGGCTGTCATGTCAATGTTTGTTAGTGGTGTCAGGAAAGTGAGCTGTCATGTTAATGTGTGTTAGTGGTGTCAGGAAAGTGGGCTGTCATGTTAATGTGTGTTAGAAGTGTCAGGAAAGTGAGCTGTCATGTCAATGTGTGCTAGAGGTGTCAGGAAAGTGAGCTGTCATGTCAATGTGTGTTAGAGGTATCAGGAAAGTGAGCTGTCATGTTAATGTGTGTTTGAGGTGTCAGGAAAGTGAACTGTCATGGTAATGTGTGCTAGAGGTGTCAGGAAAGTGAGCTGTCATTTTAATGTGTGTTAGAGGGATCAGGAAAGTGAGTTGTCATGTTAATGTGTGTTAGAGGTGTCAGGAAAGTGTGCTGTCATGTTAATGTGTGTTAGAGGTATCAGGAAAGTGAGCTGTCATGTTAATGTGTGTTAGAGGTGTCAGGAAAGTGCGCTGTCATGTCGATGTGTGTTAGTGGTGTCATGAAAGTGAGCTGTCATGTTAATGTGTGTTGGTAATGTCAGGAAAGTGAGCTGTCATGTCAATGTGTGTTAGAGGTATCAGGAAAGTGAGCTGTCATGTTAATGTGTGTTTGAGGTGTCAGGAAAGTGAACTGTCATGGTAATGTGTGCTAGAGGTGTCAGGAAAGTGAGATGTCATTTTAATGTGTGTTAGAGGGATCAGGAAAGTGAGTTGTCATGTTAATGTGTGTTAGAGGTGTCAGGAAAGTGTGCTGTCATGTTAATATGTGTTAGAGGTATCAGGAAAGTGAGCTGTCATGTTAATGTGTGTTAGAGGTGTCAGGAAAGTGCGCTGTCATGTCGATGTGTGTTAGTGGTGTCATGAAAGTGAGCTGTCATGTTAATGTGTGTTGGTAGTGTCAGGAAAGTGAGCTGTCATGTTAATGTGTGTTGGTAGTGTCAGGAAAGGGGGCTGTCATGTCAATGTGTGTTAGAGGGGTCAGAAAAGTGAGCTGTCATGTCAATGGGTGTTAGAGGGATCAGGAAAATGAGCTGTCCTGTTAATGTGTGTTGGTAGTGTCAGGAAAGGGGGCTGTCATGTCAATGTGTGCTAGAGGGGTCAGGAAAGTGAGCTGTCATGTCAATGGGTGTTAGAGGGGTCAGGAAAATGAGCTGTTCTGTTAATGTGTGTTAGTGGAGTCAGGAAAGTGAGCTGTCATTTTAATGTGTGTTAGTGGTGTCGGGAGAGTGAGCTGTCATGTTAATGTGTGCTAGAGTTGTCAGGAAAGTGAGCTGTCATGTCAATGTGTGTTAGAGGTGTCAGGAAAGTGTGCTGTCATGTTAATATGTGTTAGAGAGGTCAGGAAAATGAGCTGTCATGTTAATGTGTGTTAGTGGTGTCATGAAAGTTAGCTGTCATTTTAATGTGTGTTGGTGGTGTTAGGAAAGTGAGCTGTCATATTAATGTGTGTTAGTGGTGTCATGAAAGTGAGCTGTCATGTTAATATGTGTTAGAGGTGTCAGGAAAGTTAACTGTCATGTCAATATGTGTTAGTGATGTCAGGAAAGTGAGCTGTCATGTTAATGTGTGTTAGTGGTGTCAGGAAAGTGAGTTGTCATGTTAATGTGTGTTAGAGGTATCAGGAAAGTGGGTATCATGTTAATGTGTGTTAGAGGGGTCGGGAAAGTGAGCTGTCATGTTAATGTGTGTTAGAGGTGCCAGGAAAGTGAGCTGTCATGTTAATATGTGTTACATGTGTCAGGAAAGTGATCTGTCATGTTAATGTATGTTAGAGGTGTCAAGAAAGTGAGCTGTCATGTTAATGTGTGTTATAGGTGTCATGAAAGTTGGCTGTCATGTCAATATGTGTTAGTGGTGTCAGGAATGTGAGCTGTCATGTTAATGTGTGTTAGTGGTGTCAGGAAAGTGAGCTGTCATGTTAATGTGTGTTCGAAGTGTCAGAAAAGTGAGCTGTCATGTCAATGTGTGTTAGAGGTGTCAGGAAAGTTAGCTGTCATGTCAATGTGTGTTAGAGGTGTCAGGAATGTGAGCTGTCGTGTTAATGTGTGCTAGTGGTGTCAGGAAAGTGAGCTGTCTTATTAGTGTGTGTTCGAAGTGTTAGGAAAGTGAGCTGTCATGTTAATGTGTGCTAGAGGTGTCAGGAAAGTGAGCTGTCATGTTAATATGTGTTAGAGATGTCAGGAAGGTGAGCTGTCATGTCAATGTGTGTTAGTGGTGTTATGAAAGTTAGCTGTCATTTTAATGTGTGTTGGTAGTGTCAGGAAAGTGAGCTGTCATGTCAATGTGTGTTGGTGGTGTCAGGAAAGTGAGCTGTCATATTAATGTGTGTTAGTGGTGTCAGGAAAGTGAGCTGTCATGTTAATATGTGTTAGAGGTGTCAGGAAAGTTAACTGTCATGTCAATGTGTGTTAGTGGTGTCAGGAAAGTGAGCTGTCATGTTAATGTGTGTTAGTGGTGTCAGGAAAGTGAGCTGTCATGTTAATGTGTGTTAGAGGTATCAGGAAAGTGAGTATCATGTTTATGTGTGTTAGAGGTGTCAGGAAAGTTAGCTGTCATCTTAATGTGTGTTAGAGGGGTCAGGAAAGTGAGCTGTCTTGTTAATGTGTATTAGAGGTGTCAGGAAAGTGAGCTGTCATGTTAATGTGTGTTAGAGGTGTCAGGAAAGTTAGCTGTCATGTCAAAGTGTGTTAGTGGTGTCAGGAATGTGAGCTGTCATGTTAATGTGTGTTAGTGGTGTCAGGAAAGTGAACTGTCATGTTAATGTGTGTTAGAGGTGTCAAGAAAGTGAGCTGTCATGTTAATGTGTGTTAAAGGTGTCAGGAAAGTGAGCTGTCATGTCAATGTGTGTTAGTGGTGTCATGAAAGTTAGCTGTCATGTTAATGTGTGTTGGTAGTATCAGGAAAGTGAGCTGTCATGTTAATGTGTATTGATGGTGTCAGGAAAGTGAGCTGTCATATTAATGTGTGTTAGTGGTGTCAGGAAAGTGAGCTGTCATGTTAATATGTGTTAGAGGTGTCAGGAAAGTTGGCTGTCATGTCAATGTGTGTTAGTGGTGTCAGGAAAGTGAGCTGTCATGTTAATGTGTGTTAGTGGTGTCAGGAAAGTGGGCTGTCATGTTAATGTGTGTTAGAAGTGTCAGGAAAGTGAGCTGTCATGTCAATGTGTGTTAGAGGTGTCAGGAAAGTGAGCTGTCATGTCAATGTGTGTTAGAGGTATCAGGAAAGTGAGCTGTCATGTTAATGTGTGTTTGAGGTGTCAGGAAAGTGAGCTGTCATGGTAATGTGTGCTAGAGGTGTCAGGAAAGTGAGCTGTCATTTTAATGTGTGTTAGAGGGATCAGGAAAGTGAGTTGTCATGTTAATGTGTGTTAGAGGTGTCAGGAAAGTGTGCTGTCATGTTAATGTGTGTTAGAGGTATCAGGAAAGTGAGCTGTCATGTTAATGTGTGTTAGAGGTGTCAGGAAAGTGCGCTGTCATGTCTATGTGTGTTAGTGGTGTCATGAAAGTGAGCTGTCATGTTAATGTGTGTTGGTAATGTCAGGAAAGTGAGCTGTCATGTCAATGTGTGTTAGAGGGATCAGGAAAGTGATCTGTCATGTCAATGTGTTTTATTGGAGTCAGGAAAGTGAGCTGTCATGTTAATGTGTGTTGGTAGTGTCAGGAAAGTGAGCTGTCATGTTAATGTGTGTTGGTAGTGTCAGGAAAGGGGGCTGTCATGTCAATGTGTGTTAGAGGGGACAGAAAAGTGAGCTGTCATGTCAATGGGTGTTAGAGGGGTCAGGAAAATGAGCTGTCCTGTTAATGTGTGTTGGTAGTGTCAGGAAAGGGGGCTGTCATGTCAATGTGTGCTAGAGGGGTCAGGAAAGTGAGCTGTCATGTCAATGGGTGTTATAGGGGTCAGGAAAATGAGCTGTTCTGTTAATGTGTGTTAGTGGAGTCAGGAAAGTGAGCTGTCGTTTTAATGTGTGTTAGTGGTGTCGGGAGAGTGAGCTGTCATGTTAATGTGTGTTAGAGTTGTCAGGAAAGTGAGCTGTCATGTCAATGTGTGTTAGAGGTGTCAGGAAAGTGAGCTGTCATGTTAATATGTGTTAGAGAAGTCAGGAAAGTGAGCTGTCATGTTAATGTGTGTTCGAGGTGTCAGGAAAGTGAGCTGTTATGTTAATGTGTGTTAAAGGTGTCAGGAAAGTGAGCTGTCATGTCAATGTGTGTTAGTGGTGTCATGAAAGTTAGCTGTCAAGTTAATATGTGTTGGTAGTGTCAGGAAAGTGAGCTGTCATGTCAATGTGTGTTGGTGGTGTCAGGAAAGTGAGCTGTCATATTAATGTTTGTTAGTGGTGTCAGGAAAGTGAGCTGTCATGTTAAAATGTGTTAGAGGTGTTAGAAAAGTTAGCTGTCATGTCAATGTGTGTTAGTGGTGTCAGGAAAGTGAGCTGTCATGTTAATGTGTGTGTTAAAGTTGTCAGAAAAGTGAGCTGTCATGTTAATGTGTGTTAGAAGTGTCAGGAAAGTGAACTGTCATGTCAATGTGTGTTAGAGTGTCAGGAAAGTGAGCTGTCATGTCAATGTGTGTTAGAGGTATCCGGAAAGTGAGCTGTCATGTTAATGTGTGTTAGAGGTTCCAGGAAAGTGAGCTGTTATGTTAATGTGTGTTAGAGGTGTCAGGAAAGTGAGCTGTCATGTTAATGTGTGTTAGAGGTATCAGAAAAGTGAGCTGTCATGTTAATGTGTGTTAGAGGTGTCAGGAAAGTGAGCTATCATGTTAATGTGTGCTAGAGGTGTCAGGAAAGTGAGCTGTCATCTTAATGTGTGTTAGAGGGATATGGAAAGTGAGTTGTCATGTTAATGTGTGTTAGAGGTGTCAGGAAAGTGTGCTGTCATGTTAATGTGTGTTAGAGGTGTCAGGAAAGTGAGCTGTCATGTTAATGTGTGTTAGTGGTGTCATGAAAGTGAGCTGTCATGTTAATGTGTGTTGGTAATGTCAGGAAAGTGAGCTGTCATGTCAATGTGTGTTAGAGGGATCAGGAAAGTGATCTGTCATGTCAATGTGTTTTATTGGAGTCAGGAAAGTGAGCTGTCATGTTAATGTGTGTTGGTAGTGTCAGGAAAGTGAGCTGTCATGTTAATGTGTGTTGGTAGTGTCAGGAAAGTGAGCTGTCATGTCAATGTGTGTTAGAGGGGTCAGGAAAGTGAGCTGTCATGTCAATGTGTGTTAGAGGGGTAAGGAAAATGAGCTGTCCTGTTAATGTGTGTTAGTGGAGTCAGGAAAGTGAGCTGTCATTTTAATGTGTGTTAGTGGTGTCGGGAAAGTGAGCTGTCATGTTAATGTGTGTTAGAGTGTCAGGAAAGTGAGCTGTCATGTCAATGTGTGTTAGAGGTGTCAGGATAGTGAGCTGGCATGTCAATGTGTGTTAGAGGTGTCAGGAAAGTGAGCTGTCATGTCAATGTGTGTTAGTGGTGTCAGGAAAGTGAGCTGTCATGTTAATGTGTGTTAAAGGTGTCAGAAAAGTGAGCTGTCATGTTAATGTGTGTTACAGGTGTCAGGAAAGTTAGCTGTCATGTCAATGTGTGTTAGTGGTGTCAGGAATGTGAGCTGTCATGTTAGTGTGTGTTAGTGGTGTCAGGAAGGTGAGCTGTCATGTTAATGTGTGTTCAAAGTGTCAGGAAAGTGAGCTGTCATGTCAATGTGTGTTAGAGGTGTCCGGAAAGTTAGCTGTCATGTCAATGCGTGTTAGTGGTGTCAGGAATGTGAGCTGTCATGTTAATGTGTGTTAGTGGTGTCAGGAAAGTGAGCTGTCATGTTAATGTGTGTTCGAAGTGTTAGGAAAGTGAGCTGTTATGTTAATGTGTGCTAGAGGTGTGAGGAAAGTGAGCTGTCATGTTAATATGTGTTAGAGTGGTCAGGAAAGTGAGCTGTCATGTTAATGTGTGTTAGAGGGGTCAGGAAAATGAGTGTCATGTTAATGTGTGTTAGAGGTGTCAGGAAAGTGAGCTGTTATGTTAATGTGTGTTAGAGGTGTCAGGAAAGTGAGCTGTCATGTCAATGTGTGTTAGTGGTGTCATGAAAGTTAGCTGTCATGTTAATGTGCCTTGGTAGTGTCAGGAAATTGTGCTGTCATGTCAATGTGTGTTGGTGGTGTTAGGAAAGGGAGCTGTCATATTAATGTGTGTTAGTGGTGTCAGGAAAGTGAGCTGTCATGTTAATATGTGTTAGAGGTGTCAGGAAAGTTAGCTGTCATGTCAATGTGTGTTAGTGGTGTCAGGAAAGTGAGCTATCATGTTAATGTGTGTTAGAGGTGTCAGGAAAGAAAGTGGGCTGTCATGTGACTGTGGGTTAGAAGTGTCAGGAAAGTGAGCTGTCATGTTAATGTGTGTGTCAAAGGTGTCAGAAAAGTAAGCTGTCATGTCAATGTGTGTTAGTGGTGTCAGGAAAGTGAGCTATCATGTTAATGTGTGTTAGAGGTGTCAGGAAAGAAAGTGAGCTGTCATATGACTGTGTGTTAGAAGTGTCAGGAAAGTGAGCTGTCATGTTAATGTGTGTTAGAGGTGTCAGGAAAGTGGGTTGTCATGTCAATGTGTGTTAGTGGTGTCAGGAAAGTGAGCTATCATGTTAATGTGTGTTAGAGGTGTCAGGAAAGTGAGCTGTCATGTGAATGTGTGTTAGTGGTGTCAGGAAAGTGAGCTATCATGTTAATGTATGTTAGAGGTGTCAGGAAAGTGAGCTGTCATGTGAATGTGTGTTAGAGGTGTCAGGAAAGTGAGCTGTCATGTCAATGTGTGTTAGTGGTGTCAGGAAAGTGAGCTATCATGTTAATGTGTGTTAGAGGTGTCAGGAAAGTGAGCTGTCATGTGAATTTGTGTTAGTGGTGTCCATTTTGTCTTTGTTTCTACGAATTGTTCTAATAAATTTTTTAAAAGTTCCGACATAGTGGTATTTGTTTTCTTTTTATCATCTTATGCAACTGATCAAAAACAATATACAGGAAGCAACACAACCCTGCTCTGTTACTAATCAATAAAAAGTACTGGGAATCATAAGATGAAAGCGTATGTAAGATAATTCCTTAATAAATCACAATGTTTAAATACTTCCTGTCTTAAAAGAGTAATATGAATGAAGCAGAAATGAAAAATACACAGAATAAAAAAAAGTGAAGAGAAAAGAAAATACAGAAGAAAACACGTGAGGGGCGGTTAAGAACGTGACTTTACGACAAAAGAGATTATTTCAATTTTTCCATTCTTAAATTTCCATTCATATGTAGTAAAATTCCTGCAGCACCTGCATATGGAGTATATATATCTCAGTTGATACGATATTCCAGAGCTTGTGGTTCCTACCAGGATTTCCTTGATAGAGGGTTGCTGCTAACAAGGAAGCTACTGAACCAAGCGTTCCTCTTAGTTAAGATGAAGGCATCACTTCGAAAGGTTTACGGTCGCCACCTTGACTTGGTTGACCGCTATGGGATATATGTGCCACAAGTGACCACGGATATGTTCCACGGGTGCTACTTGTGAAGCAGGAAGTGCTTACCATTCCGGAGCACCCGAGTTCACCCCCGATTTGTAGTGGGTTTTGTGTTACTCAATCGTTGGTTTTGCTTTATGTGTCTGTTTTGTAGATCGTTGTCCTTTTGTTTATTTTCTTTTGGTCATTGTGTTGTATGTTTGTCCTTTAATCTCACCTAACTGAGTGTGATACTGACCATTATCGTTCAGTTTGACGTCAAACACATCATGATGTTACTGATAATAACAATAACGTCAGTTTTGAATGTCTTGATATACATTATCACTAGTATCAGTGTCGACCTTCACAACTGCCTTTTTTCTATAGGTATCAGAGTTAGGTTTTGATACTGACAATATCACTCGGTGAGATTAAGGAATAAATGTTCAAATTACCTGTAATTTGATTTAAATTGCTATTTTTCTACATGTACTTATAGCAACAACTTGGTACAAAATGTAGTAAGAAAGAATGAAATGAAAACGAGAGACTATCCAACTTGAAACAAAGATACAAATCAAGTAAAGGAACAGCGATATGATTTCACAGTCACAGTAGGAATTTCAACAATAAGAACATCTCATGCCCTTAGATAGTTGTGCAACTGTCCCTAGCCTGCAGTTTAGCGATATTCGTCACGTCTGTTGTGCCGAATATGAGCTGTTGTAGTCGTGTTGATGTCATGCGTTTTAAATAATTTTATTTTCCAGATACGGCGTTATAGATAAAAAACAAAATCTTGTGACTCTCGTTATCATGGTTCCCAACGTCACATTCAGAAAAAAATAACCTACCATGAGGGAGATAAAATTTAATAATTTTAGGAGCGTTAATTGAGTTGTGTCAATAAATAGACCATAAGTGTTAAAATAATAACTGGCATTGGAAATAAGCTGCCTCAAATTGTAGAAATCGTCGATTCATCAGAAAAAGAAACTACCATGAGGTGATCAAATTTAATAGTTTTAGGAGAGTTAATTGAGGAACAATGAATTTGTGTTAATATTTTCAATCAAACTGACCAGACAGTTGTTATGCAAACAGGTGTGGTTCATGGACTATCACGTGTTTGTACTGACCAAACAGTTGTTGTATACACAGGTGTGGTTCATGGACTATCGCGTGTTTGTGCTGACCATACATTTGTTGTATACACAGGTGTGGTTCATGGACTATCGCGTGTTTGTACTGACCATACAATTGTTGTACACACAGGTGTGGTTCATGGACGATCGCGTGTTTGTACTGACCATACAGTTGTTGTACACACAGGTGTGGTTCATGGACTATCGCGTGTTTGTACTGACCATACAGTTGTTGTACACACAGGTGTGGTTCATGGAATATCGTGTGTTTGTACTGACCATACAGTTGTTGTACACGCAGGTGTGGTTCATGGACTATCACGTGTTTGTACTGACCATACAGTTGTTGTACACACAGGTGTGGTTCATGGACTATCGCATGTTTGTACTGACCATACAGTTGTTGTACACACAGGTGTGGTTCATGGACTATCAGGTGTTTGTACTGACCATACAGTTGGTGTACACGCAGGTCTGGTTCATTTACTATCACGTGTTTGTACTGACCATACAGTTGTTGTACACACAGGTGTGGTTCATAGACTATCAGGTGTTTGTACTGTCCATACAGTTGTTGTAAGCGCAGGTGTGGTTCATGGACTATCACGTGTTTGTACTGACCATACAGTTGTTGTACACACAGGTGTGGTTCATGGACTATCACGTGTTTGTACTGACCATACAGTTGTTGTACACACAGGTGTGGTTCATGGACTATCAGGTGTTTGTACTGACCATACAGTTGGTGTACACGCAGGTGTGGTTCATTTACTATCACGTGTTTGTACTGACCATACAGTTGTTGTACACACAGGTGTGGTTCATAGACTATCAGGTGTTTGTACTGTCCATACAGTTGTTGTAAGCGCAGGTGTGGTTCATGGACTATCACGTGTTTGTACTGACCATACAGTTGTTGTACACACAGGTGTGGTTCATGGACTATCACGTGTTTGTACTGACCATACAGTTGTTGTACACACAGGTGTGGTTCATGGACTATCACGTGTTTGTACTGACCATACAGTTGTTGTACACACAGGTGTGGTTCATGGACCATCACGTGTTTGTACTGACCATACAGTTGTTGTGCACGCAGATGTGGTTCATGGACTATCACGTGTTTGTATTGACCATACAGTTGTTATGCACAAAGGTGTGGTTCATGGACTATCGCGTGTTTGTACTGACCATACAGTTGATGTACACACAGGTATGGTTCATGGACTATCGCGTGTTTGTACTGACCATACAGTTGGTGTACACGCAGGTGTGGTTCATGGACTATCACGTGTTTGTACTGACCATACAGTTGTTGTGCACACAGGTGTGGTTCGTAGACTATCAGGTGTTTGTACTGACCATACAGTTGTTGTACACGCAGGTGTGGTTCATGGACTATCGCGTATTTGTACTGACCATACAGTTGTTGTATACACAGGTGTGGTTCATGGACTATCGCGTGTTTGTACTGACCATACAGTTGTTGTAAACTCAGGTGTGGTTCATGGACTATCACGTGTTTGTACTGACCATACAGTTGTTGTGCACACAGGTGTGGTTCGTAGACTATCAGGTGTTTGTACTGACCATACAGTTGTTGTATACACAGGTGTGGTTCATGGACTATCGCGTGTTTGTACTGACCATACAATTGTTGTACACACAGGTGTGGTTCATGGACGATCGCGTGTTTGTACTGACCATACAGTTGTTGTACACACAGGTGTGGTTCATGGACTATCGCGTGTTTGTACTGACCATACAGTTGTTGTACACACAGGTGTGGTTCATGGAATATCGTGTGTTTGTACTGACCATACAGTTGTTGTACACGCAGGTGTGGTTCATGGACTATCACGTGTTTGTACTGACCATACAGTTGTTGTACACACAGGTGTGGTTCATGGACTATCGCATGTTTGTACTGACCATACAGTTGTTGTACACACAGGTGTGGTTCATGGACTATCAGGTGTTTGTACTGACCATACAGTTGGTGTACACGCAGGTCTGGTTCATTTACTATCACGTGTTTGTACTGACCATACAGTTGTTGTACACACAGGTGTGGTTCATAGACTATCAGGTGTTTGTACTGTCCATACAGTTGTTGTAAGCGCAGGTGTGGTTCATGGACTATCACGTGTTTGTACTGACCATACAGTTGTTGTACACACAGGTGTGGTTCATGGACTATCACGTGTTTGTACTGACCATACAGTTGTTGTACACACAGGTGTGGTTCATGGACTATCAGGTGTTTGTACTGACCATACAGTTGGTGTACACGCAGGTGTGGTTCATTTACTATCACGTGTTTGTACTGACCATACAGTTGTTGTACACACAGGTGTGGTTCATAGACTATCAGGTGTTTGTACTGTCCATACAGTTGTTGTAAGCGCAGGTGTGGTTCATGGACTATCACGTGTTTGTACTGACCATACAGTTGTTGTACACACAGGTGTGGTTCATGGACTATCACGTGTTTGTACTGACCATACAGTTGTTGTACACACAGGTGTGGTTCATGGACTATCACGTGTTTGTACTGACCATACAGTTGTTGTACACACAGGTGTGGTTCATGGACCATCACGTGTTTGTACTGACCATACAGTTGTTGTGCACGCAGGTGTGGTTCATGGACTATCACGTGTTTGTATTGACCATACAGTTGTTATGCACAAAGGTGTGGTTCATGGACTATCGCGTGTTTGTACTGACCATACAGTTGATGTACACACAGGTATGGTTCATGGACTATCGCGTGTTTGTACTGACCATACAGTTGGTGTACACGCAGGTGTGGTTCATGGACTATCACGTGTTTGTACTGACCATACAGTTGTTGTGCACACAGGTGTGGTTCGTAGACTATCAGGTGTTTGTACTGACCATACAGTTGTTGTACACGCAGGTGTGGTTCATGGACTATCGCGTATTTGTACTGACCATACAGTTGTTGTATACACAGGTGTGGTTCATGGACTATCGCGTGTTTGTACTGACCATACAGTTGTTGTAAACTCAGGTGTGGTTCATGGACTATCACGTGTTTGTACTGACCATACAGTTGTTGTGCACACAGGTGTGGTTCGTAGACTATCAGGTGTTTGTACTGACCATACAGTTGTTGTACACGCAGGTGTGGTTCATGGACTATCGCGTATTTGTACTGACCATACAGTTGTTGTATACACAGGTGTGGTTCATGGACTATCGCGTGTTTGTACTGACCATACAGTTGTTGTAAACGCAGGTGTGGTTCATGGACTATCAGGTGTTTGTACTGACCATACAGTTGGTGTACACGCAGGTCTGGTTCATTTACTATCACGTGTTTGTACTGACCATACAGTTGTTGTACACACAGGTGTGGTTCATAGACTATCAGGTGTTTGTACTGTCCATACAGTTGTTGTAAGCGCAGGTGTGGTTCATGGACTATCACGTGTTTGTACTGACCATACAGTTGTTGTACACACAGGTGTGGTTCATGGACTATCACGTGTTTGTACTGACCATACAGTTGTTGTACACACAGGTGTGGTTCATGGACTACCAGGTGTTTGTACTGACCATACAGTTGGTGTACACGCAGGTGTGGTTCATTTACTATCACGTGTTTGTACTGACCATACAGTTGTTGTACACACAGGTGTGGTTCATAGACTATCAGGTGTTTGTACTGTCCATACAGTTGTTGTAAGCGCAGGTGTGGTTCATGGACTATCACGTGTTTGTACTGACCATACAGTTGTTGTACACACAGGTGTGGTTCATGGACTATCACGTGTTTGTACTGACCATACAGTTGTTGTACACACAGGTGTGGTTCATGGACTATCACGTGTTTGTACTGACCATACAGTTGTTGTACACACAGGTGTGGTTCATGGACCATCACGTGTTTG
Organism: Bathymodiolus brooksi; assembly: GCA_963680875.1. NCBI lineage: Eukaryota > Metazoa > Mollusca > Bivalvia > Mytilida > Modiolidae > Bathymodiolus > Bathymodiolus brooksi. The sequence continues at coordinate 152,790,399 of OY804576.1, forward strand.
TACTGACCATACAGTTGTTGTGCACGCAGATGTGGTTCATGGACTATCACGTGTTTGTATTGACCATACAGTTGATGTACACACAGGTATGGTTCATGGACTATCGCCTGTTTGTACTGACCATACAGTTGGTGTACACGCAGGTGTGGTTCATGGACTATCACGTGTTTGTACTGACCATACAGTTGTTGTGCACACAGGTGTGGTTCGTAGACTATCAGGTGTTTGTACTGACCATACAGTTGTTGTACACGCAGGTGTGGTTCATGGACTATCGCGTATTTGTACTGACCATACAGTTGTTGTATACACAGGTGTGGTTCATGGACTATCGCGTGTTTGTACTGACCATACAGTTGTTGTAAACACAGGTGTGGTTCATGGACTATCACGTGTTTGTACTGACCATACAGTTGTTGTGCACACAGGTGTGGTTCGTAGACTATCAGGTATTTGTACTGACCATACAGTTGTTGTACACGCAGGTGTGGTTCATGGACTATCGCGTATTTGTACTGACCATACAGTTGTTGTATACACAGGTGTGGTTCATGGACTATCGCGTGTTTGTACTGACCATACAGTTGTTGTAAACGCAGGTGTGGTTCATGGACTATCACGTGTTTGTACTGACCATACAGTTGTTGTACACACAGGTGTGGTTCATGGACTATCACGTGTTTGTACTGACCATACAGTTGTTGTACACACAGGTGTGGTTCATGGACTATCACGTGTTTGTACTGACCATACAGTTGTTGTACACACAGGTGTGGTTCATGGACAATCACGTGTTTGTACTGACCATACAGTTGTTGTACACACAGGTGTGGTTCATGGACTATCGCGTGTTTGTACTGACCATACAGTTGTTGTGCACGCAGATGTGGTTCATGGACTATCACGTGTTTGTATTGACCATACAGTTGTTATGCACAAAGGTGTGGTTCATGGACTATCGCGTGTTTGTACTGACCATACATTTGATGTACACACAGGTGTGGTTCATGGACTATCAGGTGCTTGTACTGACCATACAGTTGTTGTACACGCAGGTGTGGTTTATGGACAATCGTGTGTTTGTACTGACCATACAGTTGTTGTACACACAGGTGTGGTTCATGGACTATCACGTGTTTGTACTGCCCATACATTTGTTGTACACACAGGTGTGGTTCATGGACTATCGGGTGTTTGTACTGACCATATAGTTGTTGTACACACAGGTGTGGTTCATGGACTATCACGTGTTTGTACTGACCATACAGTTGTTGTAAACGCAGGTGTGGTTCATGGACTATCACGTGTTTGTGCTGACCATACAGTTGTTTTACACGCAGGTGTGGTTCATGGACTATCGCGTGTTTGTCATAAATAGACCACAAGTGTTAAAATAATCACTGGTATTGGAATTAAGATGACTAAAATTGTAGACATCTTCATTTCATCAATAATGCCACATGCCACCACTTGCTTGATCATATTCTATCATGGCTTTTCGCGATACAAGGACTTCTTTTTTCTCTCTTGTAATATGAAATGTATACTGTCAAATTAGATTCAATTTAATCTGAATCTAATTTTCTTTTTGTATTTGACAGTTCATTGATGATGTTATTATTATTATTAAAACCAGTGACATTATGCCTCATGAACAGGTGACAGATTGTAGATATCCAGATGATGCCCTTTGATCTACATGCTCTCAAAGACGTTTGAATTGTTTGGCTTTCCGTTGTAATAATATGAACGAATCTGATGAAAGTTATTCCAGAACCGAGTCATACTTAATAAAGTAGACATCTGTGTTTTTATAACGAATTGTTGATTTATAATGTTACGGGTAGGAAACGATACACTACATATAGGATGATTGTATAGAAGTTTGTATATATTTATATATAGACATCACGAATTGTTGATTTATAATGTTACGGGTAGGAAAATATACACTACATATAGGATGATTGTATAGAAGTTTGTATATATTTATAAATAGACATCACGAATTGTTGATTTATAATGTTACGGGTAGGAAACGATACACTACATATAGGATGATTGTATAGAAGTTTGTATATATTTATATATAGACATCACGAATTGTTGATTTATAATGTTACGGGTAGGAAACGATACACTACATATAGGATGATTGTATAGAAATTTGTATATATTTATATATAGACATCACGAATTGTTGATTTATAATGCGACGGGTAGGAAACGATAAACTACATATAGGATGATTGTATAGAAGTTTGTATATATTTATATATGGACATCACAAATTGTTGATTTATAATGTTACGGGTAGGAAACGATACACTACATATAGGATGATTGTATAGAAGTTTGTATATATTTATATATAGACATCACGAATTGTTGATTTATAATGTTACGGGTAGGAAACGATACACTACATATAGGATGATTGTATAGAAGTTTGTATATATTTATATATAGACATCACGAATTGTTGATTTATAATGCAACGGGTAGGAAACGATAAACTACATATAGGATGATTGTATAGAAGTTTGTATATATTTATATATAGACATCACGAATTGTTGATTTATAATGTTACGGGTAGGAAACGATACACTACATATAGGATGATTGTATAGAAGTTTGTATATATTTATATATAGACATCACGAATTGTTGATTTATAATGCGACGGGTAAGAAATGATAAACTACATATAGAATGATTGTATAGAAGTTTGTATATATTTATACATAGACATCACGAATTGTTGATTTATAATGAGACGGGTAGGAAACGATACACTACATATAGGATGATTGTATAGAAGTTTGTATATATTTATATATAGACATCACGAATTGTTGATTTATAATGTTACGGGTAGGAAGCGATACACTACAAATAGGATGATTGTATAGAAGTTTGTATATATTTATATATAGACATCACGAATTGTTGATTTATAATGTTACGGGTAGGAAACGATACACTACATATAGGATGATTGTATAGAAGTTTGTATATATTTATATATAGACATCACGAATTGTTTATTTATAATGTTACGGGTAGGAAACGATACACTACATATAGGATGATTGTATAGAAGTTTGTATATATTTATATATAGACATCACGAATTGTTGATTTATAATGTTACGGGTAGGAAACGATAAACTACATATAGGATGATTGTATAGAAGTTTGTATATATTTATATATAGACATCACGAATTGTTGATTTATAATGTTACGGGTAGGAAACGATAAACTACATATAGGATGATTGTATAGAAGTTTGTATATATTTATATATAGACATCACGAATTGTTGATTTATAATGTTACGGGTAGGAAACGATACACTACATATAGGATGATTGTATAGACGTTTGTATATATTTATACATAGATATCACGAATTGTTGATTTATAATGTTACGGGAAGGAAACGATAAACTACATATAGGATGATTGTATAGAAGTTTGTATATATTTATACATAGATATCACGAATTGTTGATTTATAATGTTACGGGAAAGAAACGATAAACTACATATAGGATGATTGTATAGAAGTTTGTATATATTTATATATAGACATCACGAATTGTTGATTTATAATGTTACGGGTAGGAAACGATAAACTACATATAGGATGATTGTATAGAAGTTTGTATATATTTATACATAGATATCACGAATTGTTGATTTATAATATTACGGGTAGGAAATGATACACTACATATAGGATGATTGTATAGAAGTTTGTATATATCTATATATAGATATCACGAATTGTTGATTTATAATGTTACGGGTAGGAAACGATACACTACATATAGGATGATTGTATAGAAGTTTGTATATATTTATACATAGATATCACGAATTGTTGATTTATAATGTTACGGGTAGGAAATGATAAACTACATATAGGATGATTGTATAGAAGTTTGTATATATTTATACATAGATATCACGAATTGTTGATTTATAATGATGCGAGTAGGAAATGATAAACTACATATAGGATGATTGTATAGAAGTTTGTATATATTTATATATAGATATCACGAATTGTTGATTTATAATGTTACGGGTAGGAAACGATACACTACATATAGGATGATTGTATAGAAGTTTGTATATATTTATATATAGACATCACGAATTGTTGATTTATAATGTTACGGGTAGGAAACGATACACTACATATAGGATGATTGTATAGAAGTTTGTATATATTTATTTATATATATCACGAATTGTTGATTTATAATGTTACGGGTAGGAAACGATACACTACATATAGGATGATTGTATAGAAGTTTGTATATATTTATACATAGATATCACGAATTGTTGATTTATAATGTTACGGGTAGGAAATGATAAACTACATATAGGATGATTGTATAGAAGTTTGTATATATTTATATATGGACATCACGAATTGTTGATTTATAATGTTACGGGTAGGAAACGATACACTACATATAGGATGATTGTATAGAAGTTTGTATATATTTATATATAGACATCACGAATTGTTGATTTATAATGTTACGGGTAGGAAACGATACACTACATATAGGATGATTGTATAGAAGTTTGTATATATTTATATATAGACATCACGAATTGTTGATTTATAATGCGACAGGTAGGAAACGATAAACTACATATAGGATGATTGTATAGAAGTTTGTATATATTTATATATAGACATCACGAATTGTTGATTTATAATGTTACGGGTAGGAAACGATACACTACATATAGGATGATTGTATAGAAGTTTGTATATATTTATATATAGACATCACGAATTGTTGATTTATAATGCGACGGGTAGGAAATGATAAACTACATATAGGATGATTGTATAGAAGTTTGTATATATTTATACATAGACATCACGAATTGTTGATTTATAATGTTACGGGTAGGAAACGATACACTACACATAGGATGATTGTATAGAAGTTTGTATATATTTATATATAGACATCACGAATTGTTGATTTATAATGAGACGGGTAGGAAACGATACACTACATATAGGATGATTGTATAGAAGTTTGTATATATTTATATATAGACATCACGAATTGTTGATTTATAATGTTACGGGTAGGAAGCGATACACTACATATAGGATGATTGTATAGAAGTTTGTATATATTTATATATAGACATCACGAATTGTTGATTTATAATGTTACGGGTAGGAAACGATACTCTACATATAGGATGATTGTATAGAAGTTTGTATATATTTATATATAGACATCACGAATTGTTTATTTATAATGTTACGGGTAGGAAACGATACACTACATATAGGATGATTGTATAGAAGTTTGTATATATTTATATATAGATATCACGAATTGTTGATTTATAATGTTACGGGAAGGAAACGATAAACTACATATAGGATGATTGTATAGAAGTTTGTATATATTTATATATAGACATCACGAATTGTTTATTTATAATGTTACGGGTAGGAAACGATACACTACATATAGGATGATTGTATAGAAGTTTGTATATATTTATATATAGACATCACGAATTGTTGATTTATAATGTTACGGGTAGGAAACGATAAACTACATATAGGATGATTGTATAGAAGTTTGTATATATTTATATATAGACATCACGAATTGTTGATTTATAATGTTACGGGTAGGAAACGATAAACTACATATAGGATGATTGTATAGAAGTTTGTATATATTTATATATAGACATCACGAATTGTTGATTTATAATGTTACGGGTAGGAAACGATACACTACATATAGGATGATTGTATAGACGTTTGTATATATTTATACATAGATATCACGAATTGTTGATTTATAATGTTACGGGAAGGAAACGATAAACTACATATAGAATGATTGTATAGAAGTTTGTATATATTTATACATAGATATCACGAATTGTTGATTTATAATGTTACGGGAAGGAAACGATAAACTACATATAGGATGATTGTATAGAAGTTTGTATATATTTATATATAGACATCACGAATTGTTGATTTATAATGTTACGGGTAGGAAACGATAAACTACATATAGGATGATTGTATAGAAGTTTGTATATATATATACATAGATATCACGAATTGTTGATTTATAATATTACGGGTAGGAAATGATACACTACATATAGGATGATTGTATAGAAGTTTGTATATATTTATACATAGATATCACGAATTGTTGATTTATAATGTTACGGGTAGGAAATGATAAACTACATATAGGATGATTGTATAGAAGTTTGTATATATTTATACATAGATATCACGAATTGTTGATTTATAATGATGCGGGTAGGAAATGATAAACTACATATAGGATGATTGTATAGAAGTTTGTATATATTTATATATAGATATCACGAATTGTTGATTTATAATGTTACGGGTAGGAAACGATACACTACATATAGGATGATTGTATAGACGTTTGTATATATTTATACATAGACATCACGAATTGTTGATTTATAATGTTACGGGTAGGAAACGATACACTACATATAGGATGATTGTATAGAAGTTTGTATATATTTATTTATATATATCACGAATTGTTGATTTATAATGTTACGGGTAGGAAACGATACACTACATATAGGATGATTGTATAGAAGTTTGTATATATTTATACATAGATATCACGAATTGTTGATTTATAATGTTACGGGTAGGAAATGATAAACTACATATAGGATGATTGTATAGAAGTTTGTATATATTTATATATGGACATCACGAATTGTTGATTTATAATGTTACGGGTAGGAAACGATACACTACATATAGGATGATTGTATAGAAGTTTGTATATATTTATTTATATATATCACGAATTGTTGATTTATAATGTTACGGGTAGGAAACGATACACTACATATAGGATGATTGTATAGAAGTTTGTATATATTTATACATAGATATCACGAATTGTTGATTTATAATGTTACGGGTAGGAAATGATAAACTACATATAGGATGATTGTATAGAAGTTTGTATATATTTATATATGGACATCACGAATTGTTGATTTATAATGTTACGGGTAGGAAACGATACACTACATATAGGATGATTGTATAGAAGTTTGTATATATTTATATATAGACATCACGAATTGTTGATTTATAATGTTACGGGTAGGAAACGATACACTACATATAGGATGATTGTATAGAAGTTTGTATATATTTATATATAGACATCACGAATTGTTGATTTATAATGCGACGGGTAGGAAACGATAAACTACATATAGGATGATTGTATAGAAGTTTGTATATATTTATATATAGACATCACGAATTGTTGATTTATAATGTTACGGGTAGGAAACGATACACTACATATAGGATGATTGTATAGAAGTTTGTATATATTTATATATAGACATCACGAATTGTTGATTTATAATGCGACGGGTAGGAAATGATAAACTACATATAGGATGATTGTATAGAAGTTTGTATATATTTATACATAGACATCACGAATTGTTGATTTATAATGTTACGGGTAGGAAACGATACACTACACATAGGATGATTGTATAGAAGTTTGTATATATTTATATATAGACATCACGAATTGTTGATTTATAATGAGACGGGTAGGAAACGATACACTACATATAGGATGATTGTATAGAAGTTTGTATATATTTATATATAGACATCACGCATTGTTGATTTATAATGTTACGGGTAGGAAGCGATACACTACATATAGGATGATTGTATAGAAGTTTGTATATATTTATATATAGACATCACGAATTGTTGATTTATAATGTTACGGGTAGGAAACGATACACTACATATAGGATGATTGTATAGAAGTTTGTATATATTTATATATAGACATCACGAATTGTTTATTTATAATGTTACGGGTAGGAAACGATACACTACATATAGGATGATTGTATAGAAGTTTGTATATATTTATATATAGACATCACGAATTGTTGATTTATAATGTTACGGGTAGGAAACGATAAACTACATATAGGATGATTGTATAGAAGTTTGTATATATTTATATATAGACATCACGAATTGTTGATTTATAATGTTACGGGTAGGAAACGATAAACTACATATAGGATGATTGTATAGAAGTTTGTATATATTTATATATAGACATCACGAATTGTTGATTTATAATGTTACGGGTAGGAAACGATACACTACATATAGGATGATTGTATAGACGTTTGTATATATTTGTACATAGATATCACGAATTGTTGATTTATAATGTTACGGGAAGGAAACGATAAACTACATGTAGGATGATTGTATAGAAGTTTGTATATATTTATACATAGATATCACGAATTGTTGATTTATAATATTACGGGTAGGAAATGATACACTACATATAGGATGATTGTATAGAAGTTTGTATATATCTATATATAGATATCACGAATTGTTGATTTATAATGTTACGGGTAGGAAACGATACACTACATATAGGATGATTGTATAGAAGTTTGTATATATTTATACATAGATATCACGAATTGTTGATTTATAATGTTACGGGTAGGAAATGATAAACTACATATAGGATGATTGTATAGAAGTTTGTATATATTTATACATAGATATCACGAATTGTTGATTTATAATGATGCGGGTAGGAAATGATAAACTACATATAGGATGATTGTATAGAAGTTTGTATATATTTATATATAGATATCACGAATTGTTGATTTATAATGTTACGGGTAGGAAACGATACACTACATATAGGATGATTGTATAGACGTTTGTATATATTTATATATAGACATCACGAATTGTTGATTTATAATGTTACGGGTAGGAAACGATACACTACATATAGGATGATTGTATAGAAGTTTGTATATATTTATTTATATATATCACGAATTGTTGATTTATAATGTTACGGGTAGGAAACGATACACTACATATAGGATGATTGTATAGAAGTTTGTATATATTTATACATAGATATCACGAATTGTTGATTTATAATGTTACGGGTAGGAAATGATAAACTACATATAGGATGATTGTATAGAAGTTTGTATATATTTATATATGGACATCACGAATTGTTGATTTATAATGTTACGGGTAGGAAACGATACACTACATATAGGATGATTGTATAGAAGTTTGTATATATTTATATATAGACATCACGAATTGTTGATTTATAATGTTACGGGTAGGAAACGATACACTACATATAGGATGATTGTTTAGAAGTTTGTATATATTTATATATAGACATCACGAATTGTTGATTTATAATGCGACAGGTAGGAAACGATAAACTACATATAGGATGATTGTATAGAAGTTTGTATATATTTATATATAGACATCACGAATTGTTGATTTATAATGTTACGGGTAGGAAACGATACACTACATATAGGATGATTGTATATAAGTTTGTATATATTTATATATAGACATCACGAATTGTTGATTTATAATGCGACGGGTAGGAAATGATAAACTACATATAGGATGATTGTATAGAAGTTTGTATATATTTATATATAGACATCACGAATTGTTGATTTATAATGTTACGGGTAGGAAACGATACACTACACATAGGATGATTGTATAGAAGTTTGTATATATTTATATATAGACATCACGAATTGTTGATTTATAATGAGACGGGTAGGAAACGATACACTACATATAGGATGATTGTATAGAAGTTTGTATATATTTATATATAGACATCACGAATTGTTGATTTATAATGTTACGGGTAGGAAGCGATACACTACATATAGGATGATTGTATAGAAGTTTGTATATATTTATATATAGACATCACGAATTGTTGATTTATAATGTTACGGGTAGGAAACGATACACTACATATAGGATGATTGTATAGAAGTTTGTATATATTTATATATAGACATCACGAATTGTTTATTTATAATGTTACGGGTAGGAAACGATACACTACATATAGGATGATTGTATAGAAGTTTGTATATATTTATATATAGATATCACGAATTGTTGATTTATAATGTTACGGGAAGGAAACGATAAACTACATATAGGATGATTGTATAGAAGTTTGTATATATTTATATATAGACATCACGAATTGTTTATTTATAATGTTACGGGTAGGAAACGATACACTACATATAGGATGATTGTATAGAAGTTTGTATATATTTATATATAGACATCACGAATTGTTGATTTATAATGTTACGGGTAGGAAACGATAAACTACATATAGGATGATTGTATAGAAGTTTGTATATATTTATACATAGACATCACGAATTGTTGATTTATAATGTTACGGGTAGGAAACGATAAACTACATATAGGATGATTGTATAGAAGTTTGTATATATTTATATATAGACATCACGAATTGTTGATTTATAATGTTACGGGTAGGAAACGATACACTACATATAGGATGATTGTATAGACGTTTGTATATATTTATACATAGATATCACGAATTGTTGATTTATAATGTTACGGGAAGGAAACGATAAACTACATATAGGATGATTGTATAGAAGTTTGTATATATTTATACATAGATATCACGAATTGTTGATTTATAATGTTACGGGAAGGAAACGATAAACTACATATAGGATGATTGTATAGAAGTTTGTATATATTTATATATAGACATCACGAATTGTTGATTTATAATGTTACGGGTAGGAAACGATAAACTACATATAGGATGATTGTATAGAAGTTTGTATATATTTATACATAGATATCACGAATTGTTGATTTATAATATTACGGGTAGGAAATGATACACTACATATAGGATGATTGTATAGAAGTTTGTATATATTTATACATAGATATCACGAATTGTTGATTTATAATGTTACGGGTAGGAAATGATAAACTACATATAGGATGATTGTATAGAAGTTTGTATATATTTATACATAGATATCACGAATTGTTGATTTATAATGATGCGGGTAGGAAATGATAAACTACATATAGGATGATTGTATAGAAGTTTGTATATATTTATATATAGATATCACGAATTGTTGATTTATAATGTTACGGGTAGGAAACGATACACTACATATAGGATGATTGTATAGACGTTTGTATATATTTATATATAGACATCACGAATTGTTGATTTATAATGTTACGGGTAGGAAACGATACACTACATATAGGATGATTGTATAGAAGTTTGTATATATTTATTTATATATATCACGAATTGTTGATTTATAATGTTACGGGTAGGAAACGATACACTACATATAGGATGATTGTATAGAAGTTTGTATATATTTATACATAGATATCACGAATTGTTGATTTATAATGTTACGGGTAGGAAATGATAAACTACATATAGGATGATTGTATAGAAGTTTGTATATATTTATATATAGACATCACGAATTGTTGATTTATAATGTTACGGGTAGGAAACGATAAACTACATATAGGATGATTGTATAGAAGTTTGTATATATTTATATATAGACATCACGAATTGTTGATTTATAATGTTACGGGTAGGAAACGATAAACTACATATAGGATGATTGTATAGAAGTTTGTATATATTTATATATAGACATCACGAATTGTTGATTTATAATGTTACGGGTAGGAAACGATACACTACATATAGGATGATTGTATAGACGTTTGTATATATTTATACATAGATATCACGAATTGTTGATTTATAATGTTACGGGAAGGAAACGATAAACTACATATAGGATGATTGTATAGAAGTTTGTATATATTTATACATAGATATCACGAATTGTTGATTTATAATGTTACGGGAAGGAAACGATAAACTACATATAGGATGATTGTATAGAAGTTTGTATATATTTATATATAGACATCACGAATTGTTGATTTATAATGTTACGGGTAGGAAACGATAAACTACATATAGGATGATTGTATAGAAGTTTGTATATATTTATACATAGATATCACGAATTGTTGATTTATAATGATGCGGGTAGGAAATGATAAACTACATATAGGATGATTGTATAGAAGTTTGTATATATTTATATATAGATATCACGAATTGTTGATTTATAATGTTACGGGTAGGAAACGATACACTACATATAGGATGATTGTATAGACGTTTGTATATATTTATATATAGACATCACGAATTGTTGATTTATAATGTTACGGGTAGGAAACGATACACTACATATAGGATGATTGTATAGAAGTTTGTATATATTTATTTATATATATCACGAATTGTTGATTTATAATGTTACGGGTAGGAAACGATACACTACATATAGGATGATTGTATAGAAGTTTGTATATATTTATACATAGATATCACGAATTGTTGATTTATAATGTTACGGGTAGGAAATGATAAACTACATATAGGATGATTGTATAGAAGTTTGTATATATTTATATATAGACATCACGAATTGTTGATTTATAATGTTACGGGTAGGAAACGATAAACTACATATAGGATGATTGTATAGAAGTTTGTATATATTTATATATAGACATCACGAATTGTTGATTTATAATGTTACGGGTAGGAAACGATAAACTACATATAGGATGATTGTATAGAAGTTTGTATATATTTATATATAGACATCACGAATTGTTGATTTATAATGTTACGGGTAGGAAACGATACACTACATATAGGATGATTGTATAGACGTTTGTATATATTTATACATAGATATCACGAATTGTTGATTTATAATGTTACGGGAAGGAAACGATAAACTACATATAGGATGATTGTATAGAAGTTTGTATATATTTATACATAGATATCACGAATTGTTGATTTATAATGTTACGGGAAGGAAACGATAAACTACATATAGGATGATTGTATAGAAGTTTGTATATATTTATATATAGACATCACGAATTGTTGATTTATAATGTTACGGGTAGGAAACGATAAACTACATATAGGATGATTGTATAGAAGTTTGTATATATTTATACATAGATATCACGAATTGTTGATTTATAATATTACGGGTAGGAAATGATACACTACATATAGGATGATTGTATAGAAGTTTGTATATATTTATACATAGATATCACGAATTGTTGATTTATAATGTTACGGGTAGGAAATGATAAACTACATATAGGATGATTGTATAGAAGTTTGTATATATTTATACATAGATATCACGAATTGTTGATTTATAATGATGCGGGTAGGAAATGATAAACTACATATAGGATGATTGTATAGAAGTTTGTATATATTTATATATAGATATCACGAATTGTTGATTTATAATGTTACGGGTAGGAAACGATACACTACATATAGGATGATTGTATAGACGTTTGTATATATTTATATATAGACATCACGAATTGTTGATTTATAATGTTACGGGTAGGAAACGATACACTACATATAGGATGATTGTATAGAAGTTTGTATATATTTATTTATATATATCACGAATTGTTGATTTATAATGTTACGGGTAGGAAACGATACACTACATATAGGATGATTGTATAGAAGTTTGTATATATTTATACATAGATATCACGAATTGTTGATTTATAATGTTACGGGTAGGAAATGATAAACTACATATAGGATGATTGTATAGAAGTTTGTATATATTTATATATGGACATCACGAATTGTTGATTTATAATGTTACGGGTAGGAAACGATACACTACATATAGGATGATTGTATAGAAGTTTGTATATATTTATTTATATATATCACGAATTGTTGATTTATAATGTTACGGGTAGGAAACGATACACTACATATAGGATGATTGTATAGAAGTTTGTATATATTTATACATAGATATCACGAATTGTTGATTTATAATGTTACGGGTAGGAAATGATAAACTACATATAGGATGATTGTATAGAAGTTTGTATATATTTATATATGGACATCACGAATTGTTGATTTATAATGTTACGGGTAGGAAACGATACACTACATATAGGATGATTGTATAGAAGTTTGTATATATTTATATATAGACATCACGAATTGTTGATTTATAATGTTACGGGTAGGAAACGATACACTACATATAGGATGATTGTATAGAAGTTTGTATATATTTATATATAGACATCACGAATTGTTGATTTATAATGCGACGGGTAGGAAACGATAAACTACATATAGGATGATTGTATAGAAGTTTGTATATATTTATATATAGACATCACGAATTGTTGATTTATAATGTTACGGGTAGGAAACGATACACTACATATAGGATGATTGTATAGAAGTTTGTATATATTTATATATAGACATCACGAATTGTTGATTTATAATGCGACGGGTAGGAAATGATAAACTACATATAGGATGATTGTATAGAAGTTTGTATATATTTATACATAGACATCACGAATTGTTGATTTATAATGTTACGGGTAGGAAACGATACACTACACATAGGATGATTGTATAGAAGTTTGTATATATTTATATATAGACATCACGAATTGTTGATTTATAATGAGACGGGTAGGAAACGATACACTACATATAGGATGATTGTATAGAAGTTTGTATATATTTATATATAGACATCACGCATTGTTGATTTATAATGTTACGGGTAGGAAGCGATACACTACATATAGGATGATTGTATAGAAGTTTGTATATATTTATATATAGACATCACGAATTGTTGATTTATAATGTTACGGGTAGGAAACGATACACTACATATAGGATGATTGTATAGAAGTTTGTATATATTTATATATAGACATCACGAATTGTTTATTTATAATGTTACGGGTAGGAAACGATACACTACATATAGGATGATTGTATAGAAGTTTGTATATATTTATATATAGACATCACGAATTGTTGATTTATAATGTTACGGGTAGGAAACGATACACTACATATAGGATGATTGTATAGAAGTTTGTATATATTTATATATAGACATCACGAATTGTTGATTTATAATGCGACAGGTAGGAAACGATAAACTACATATAGGATGATTGTATAGAAGTTTGTATATATTTATATATAGACATCACGAATTGTTGATTTATAATGTTACGGGTAGGAAACGATACACTACATATAGGATGATTGTATAGAAGTTTGTATATATTTATATATAGACATCACGAATTGTTGATTTATAATGCGATGGGTAGGAAATGATAAACTACATATAGGATGATTGTATAGAAGTTTGTATATATTTATACATAGACATCACGAATTGTTGATTTATAATGTTACGGGTAGGAAACGATACACTACACATAGGATGATTGTATAGAAGTTTGTATATATTTATACATAGACATCACGAATTGTTGATTTATAATGAGACGGGTAGGAAACGATACACTACATATAGGATGATTGTATAGAAGTTTGTATATATTTATATATAGACATCACGAATTGTTGATTTATAATGTTACGGGTAGGAAGCGATACACTACATATAGGATGATTGTATAGAAGTTTGTATATATTTATATATAGACATCACGAATTGTTGATTTATAATGTTACGGGTAGGAAACGATACACTACATATAGGATGATTGTATAGAAGTTTGTATATATTTATATATAGACATCACGAATTGTTTATTTATAATGTTACGGGTAGGAAACGATACACTACATATAGGATGATTGTATAGAAGTTTGTATATATTTATATATAGACATCACGAATTGTTGATTTATAATGTTACGGGAAGGAAACGATAAACTACATATAGGATGATTGTATAGAAGTTTGTATATATTTATATATAGACATCACGAATTGTTTATTTATAATGTTACGGGTAGGAAACGATACACTACATATAGGATGATTGTATAGAAGTTTGTATATATTTATATATAGACATCACGAATTGTTGATTTATAATGTTACGGGTAGGAAACGATAAACTACATATAGGATGATTGTATAGAAGTTTGTATATATTTATATATAGACATCACGAATTGTTGATTTATAATGTTACGGGTAGGAAACGATAAACTACATATAGGATGATTGTATAGAAGTTTGTATATATTTATATATAGACATCACGAATTGTTGATTTATAATGTTACGGGTAGGAAACGATACACTACATATAGGATGATTGTATAGACGTTTGTATATATTTATACATAGATATCACGAATTGTTGATTTATAATGTTACGGGAAGGAAACGATAAACTACATATAGGATGATTGTATAGAAGTTTGTATATATTTATACATAGATATCACGAATTGTTGATTTATAATGTTACGGGAAGGAAACGATAAACTACATATAGGATGATTGTATAGAAGTTTGTATATATTTATATATAGACATCACGAATTGTTGATTTATAATGTTACGGGTAGGAAACGATAAACTACATATAGGATGATTGTATAGAAGTTTGTATATATTTATACATAGATATCACGAATTGTTGATTTATAATATTACGGGTAGGAAATGATACACTACATATAGGATGATTGTATAGAAGTTTGTATATATTTATACATAGATATCACGAATTGTTGATTTATAATGTTACGGGTAGGAAATGATAAACTACATATAGGATGATTGTATAGAAGTTTGTATATATTTATACATAGATATCACGAATTGTTGATTTATAATGATGCGGGTAGGAAATGATAAACTACATATAGGATGATTGTATAGAAGTTTGTATATATTTATATATAGATATCACGAATTGTTGATTTATAATGTTACGGGTAGGAAACGATACACTACATATAGGATGATTGTATAGACGTTTGTATATATTTATATATAGACATCACGAATTGTTGATTTATAATGTTACGGGTAGGAAACGATACACTACATATAGGATGATTGTATAGAAGTTTGTATATATTTATTTATATATATCACGAATTGTTGATTTATAATGTTACGGGTAGGAAACGATACACTACATATAGGATGATTGTATAGAAGTTTGTATATATTTATACATAGATATCACGAATTGTTGATTTATAATGTTACGGGTAGGAAATGATAAACTACATATAGGATGATTGTATAGAAGTTTGTATATATTTATATATGGACATCACGAATTGTTGATTTATAATGTTACGGGTAGGAAACGATACACTACATATAGGATGATTGTATAGAAGTTTGTATATATTTATTTATATATATCACGAATTGTTGATTTATAATGTTACGGGTAGGAAACGATACACTACATATAGGATGATTGTATAGAAGTTTGTATATATTTATTCATAGATATCACGAATTGTTGATTTATAATGTTACGGGTAGGAAATGATAAACTACATATAGGATGATTGTATAGAAGTTTGTATATATTTATATATGGACATCACGAATTG
This sequence comes from Bathymodiolus brooksi, assembly GCA_963680875.1. Classification (NCBI taxonomy): domain Eukaryota; kingdom Metazoa; phylum Mollusca; class Bivalvia; order Mytilida; family Modiolidae; genus Bathymodiolus; species Bathymodiolus brooksi. The sequence continues at coordinate 152,807,921 of OY804576.1, forward strand.
TTGATTTATAATGTTACGGGTAGGAAACGATACACTACATATAGGATGATTGTATAGAAGTTTGTATATATTTATATATAGACATCACGAATTGTTGATTTATAATGTTACGGGTAGGAAACGATACACTACATATAGGATGATTGTATAGAAGTTTGTATATATTTATATATAGACATCACGAATTGTTGATTTATAATGCGACGGGTAGGAAACGATAAACTACATATAGGATGATTGTATAGAAGTTTGTATATATTTATATATAGACATCACGAATTGTTGATTTATAATGTTACGGGTAGGAAACGATACACTACATATAGGATGATTGTATAGAAGTTTGTATATATTTATATATAGACATCACGAATTGTTGATTTATAATGCGACGGGTAGGAAATGATACACTACACATAGGATGATTGTATAGAAGTTTGTATATATTTATATATAGACATCACGAATTGTTGAATTATAATGAGACGGGTAGGAAACGATACACTACATATAGGATGATTGTATAGAAGTTTGTATATATTTATATATAGACATCAAGCATTGTTGATTTATAATGTTACGGGTAGGAAGCGATACACTACATATAGGATGATTGTATAGAAGTTTGTATATATTTATATATAGACATCACGAATTGTTGATTTATAATGTTACGGGTAGGAAACGATACACTACATATAGGATGATTGTATAGAAGTTTGTATATATTTATATATAGACATCACGAATTGTTTATTTATAATGTTACGGGTAGGAAACGATACACTACATATAGGATGATTGTATAGAAGTTTGTATATATTTATATATAGACATCACGAATTGTTGATTTATAATGTTACGGGTAGGAAACGATAAACTACATATAGGATGATTGTATAGAAGTTTGTATATATTTATATATAGACATCACGAATTGTTGATTTATAATGTTACGGGTAGGAAACGATAAACTACATATAGGATGATTGTATAGAAGTTTGTATATATTTATATATAGACATCACGAATTGTTGATTTATAATGTTACGGGTAGGAAACGATACACTACATATAGGATGATTGTATAGACGTTTGTATATATTTATACATAGATATCACGAATTGTTGATTTATAATGTTACGGGAAGGAAACGATAAACTACATATAGGATGATTGTATAGAAGTTTGTATATATTTATACATAGATATCACGAATTGTTGATTTATAATGTTACGGGAAGGAAACGATAAACTACATATAGGATGATTGTATAGAAGTTTGTATATATTTATATATAGACATCACGAATTGTTGATTTATAATGTTACGGGTAGGAAACGATAAACTACATATAGGATGATTGTATAGAAGTTTGTATATATTTATGCATAGATATCACGAATTGTTGATTTATAATATTACGGGTAGGAAATGATACACTACATATAGGATGATTGTATAGAAGTTTGTATATATCTATATATAGATATCACGAATTGTTGATTTATAATGTTACGGGTAGGAAACGATACACTACATATAGGATGATTGTATAGAAGTTTGTATATATTTATACATAGATATCACGAATTGTTGATTTATAATGTTACGGTTAGGAAATGATAAACTACATATAGGATGATTGTATAGAAGTTTGTTTATATTTATACATAGATATCACGAATTGTTGATTTATAATGATGCGGGTAGGAAATGATAAACTACATATAGGATGATTGTATAGAAGTTTGTATATATTTATATATAGATATTACGAATTGTTGATTTATAATGTTACGGGTAGGAAACGATACACTACATATAGGATGATTGTATAGACGTTTGTATATATTTATATATAGACATCACGAATTGTTGATTTATAATGTTACGGGTAGGAAACGATACACTACATATAGGATGATTGTATAGAAGTTTGTATATATTTATTTATATATATCACGAATTGTTGATTTATAATGTTACGGGTAGGAAACGATACACTACATATAGGATGATTGTATAGAAGTTTGTATATATTTATACATAGATATCACGAATTGTTGATTTATAATGTTACGGGTAGGAAACGATACACTACATATAGGATGATTGTATAGACGTTTGTATATATTTATATATAGATATCACGAATTGTTGATTTATAATGTTACGGGTAGGAAACTATACACTACATATAGGATGATTGTATAGACGTTTGTATATATTTATACATAGATATCACGAATTGTTGATTTATAATGCGACGGGTAGGAAACGATACACTACATATAGGATGATTGTATAGACGTTTGTATATATTTATATATAGACATCACGCATTGTTGTTTTGTAATGTTACGGGTAGGAAACGATACACTACATATAGGATGATTGTATAAAAGTTTGTATATATTTATATATAGACATCTATTGGTCTAAAGGCTCCATATAACACTATTAGCATTTATTTTCATTCAGGATTTCGAGATAATACAAACTGTGGACACACTTGCATGTCTTCTGATATATATTTCTTCATTTCTAACAAACCAAAATAAAAATGGTACAGAGAAAATATACATAATTATAATATCATATTATCATGGGTAATCAGAGCCTATCACCACTAAAGTTGTGAGTTCGAATCCCGTTCATGACGAGGTGTACTCGATACAACAATATGTAATAAAGTTTGTCAGTGACATTAGACAGATCGGTGGTCTTCTCCGGGTACTCCGGTTTCCTCCATCAATAAAACTGACCGCCACGATATAACTAAAATACTTATGAAAGTAACCTCAAAAATAGATAATACATATCCAGCATATAATAGATAGTTGTTAATTGGATTCTCGTTTGAAAATTCGAACAATCAAAATCGAGCTTTCCTTGGGATTGCGCTAACTGAATTGTTGCCACTTTAAATTAAAGTGAAAGACCTCACACTTCGTCCTCTATCGATATACATTCATTGGGTCGATAAAAACATGCCTTGACCTTATCAAAAGGATATAATTGTGTAATATAAGTAAATACAAATTACAATATAGTATTTACAAAAGTAAAAAAAGATATACATAAACACTACCAAGAAGAATGTAATCTGCATTTAATCTTTTTAATGACTTTACATATTCTGTTCAACTTTGAAGATGTTCTGTAGTTCATTAGGTTGAAAGATTTTTAAATTCAAAGTGATGTAAATAACACATATTAAACTAGGTCGAGTCGCGGCATTAAATATTTTTTGTATGGTCTTTCCTAGCTGAATTCTGTATTGTGTTCTAATGCAATTTGATATACTGACAACTATCGGTAAATATTTAATTGTTTGGCATACAACAAAATGCTTAATAGTGAAACAAGCATTTAGCAAAATACCTTTTAAAGTGGTATTCTGTTTTATGTTCCATGTTAATTACACTTGGGAATGATCCATTACTGACACACTGTGTTAGAATTAATCTCCAGTTACTAGAACACTGTGTTAGACATCATTCTCCAGTTACTGCATTTGTCATACGTCGAATTAGCTGGTGATACACACAATACATAATTTGTAACACTACTGCAAACATAATGCCATCGTAAGCATCAAAATGACAAACAAACAAAAACACGGTCGGAACAGTTCCAAACTCCAATCGAAAAACCGTAGAAGGATGCAAATTCCATAGCCCCTTACACACACATCGACGAACGTTCACTTTCCATACTTGGTACTTCAATATAAAGTGGCGGGGTTAAGTTAGTTTTATGCAGCCAAACATTCACTCTTAGAGAAATATAAATACTAAACAATGATGTTATAATTGGCGAGTCCTCTCATACTGCAAGTAAGTAGACTTTGACAAACGGGTGGGAAATGCATAGCTGAATCAGAAGCATGTTCTACTGGATTTGATTTGATTTGATTTTTGGTGTTTAACGCCAATTTCAGCAATATTTTAGCTATTTCATGGCGACCAATTTTAGTGGTGGAAGAATCCGGAGTACCCGGAGAGAACCACGACCATGGGCAAGCAACTAATAAACTTTATCCCTTGCGGCTGCGAGTCGAGTGCACCTTTTTGTAATTTACAAAGCCGGACACGAACTCACGCCGTATTGGTGATTGGTTTGTATGAGTTGTGAGGTAATCCAACTACCTAACTCATTGAGCCACCTCATGTTCTACTGGAAAAAGATAACGGAAAATGCATAGCTGAATTAGAAGCTTGTTTTACTGGAAACAGATAACGGAAAATACATTGATGAATTAGAAGCATGTTCAACTGGAAAAAGATAACGGAAAATACATAGCTGAATTAGAAGCATGTTCAATTCGAAAAAGATGACGGAAAATACATAACTGAATTAGAAGCATGTTCCACTGGAAAAAGATGACGGAAAATGCATAGCTGAATTAGAAGCATGTTCTACGAGAAAAAGATGACCATGTTTTAGGTATATCATTTATGCACGTTGTCGCTCAAACTTAGGGGTTCTCGAATAAGGGAGCGTTACTTTTTTCCTGAATCAAACACAATTGTAGAAAGCTTATATTCAACTGACAAAATATGTCCATCATCGAACTGCTCAAGAGTTTGAAGATACCAAAGGGGTAAACCGAAGAACGACAGTCAACAAAATGGCCAACAGAAAGACAAAATGACAAACAATGATCGACACCCGTAGTGTTACTATTAAACGATACGAACATAATCTGATACGAAAATCGCTTTGCATTTATGTCGTGAATTTTCGGAGTTCAGTAACAATACTGCTATTTGTTTCTCTCACTTTTGTAACTCTATTATGAACGTCGTTACATGGTTTCCATGACAATTAGGGGTTTTGAAATAGTCTGACTATGCTGCGATATATATTTATATTAAGTATTTCAAGCTGTATTAGTAAAACATTGGAAGCAACTCCACGGAAACCCCATTTAAACAATGAGATGGAGGGTTTTCAATGCGTTGACATTTATTTTAAGAACATTCATTACTCTCCTACGTTGATTGTCAAATTCTTATGAATATTTGAAATAGTTGTCATCGTTGTCACTTAATGTTTCTAATACTGTCATTTGTCGTCTTTACAACTCTGTCTACAGAACTAAATTAGTAAATAAATAAGTCCTCAGAAACATTCCAATGAATACAATCAAGACCACAACTTTCCATAACGAGGCACTAGATCTCAAAATTCGGAATGTACGACACATTGTTAAGTTATTGGTTAAAGAAGTATGTCCTATTTATGTTTCTATGATTGTCATGTCTTGTTCAATTTCGTCAGTGTCTATTAACTCAAGCAGTTTTTTTTTTTCTTCAAACTATTAAGTTTCCAACAAAAATACATATTCTTTGTAATTAAAATGTGAAATTCAATTCAATATACTCGCAGATGATTTAGTTCTAAAATGTCGAATATGATTGTTTTATATATAATCATTTACCATTATTATTAAAAGAGCATGATAAAGTACAGAGATTCTGCTATTATGAAATAAACTGAACATCCATAATATGATAGTGCCTTGGATTCCTAAGTAGTAAAACCGTAGATATCTAATTTAGTGCAGTGTTTTGTTTTAAGTGAGACTGATACAAACTACCCCAAATAGTTGATATATATATATATATATTTAATATCATTAGTTTTAGTATTAGCCCTAATGCATCGTCGGTAACCTATGGCTAATAGCACTACGATACTCTCCACACATCACCCGTGGTTAAACTGACAAAGAAATCTATGTAGTCACATTTGATTTAAAAATATTTTATTGTCAAATATATACAATGGGATTGAACACAAGTTTTACAACTTATATAAAGTTCTCCCCAGTAGTCACATGATTATTAATCTCGAATCCGATTGGCTCTGTTGAATATGGCACACTTATTACTTGCACTTGTATTATCAGAAATTTATTTTACACTACCTTATTTGGATAGAACGGGAAAACATGATTTTGTGCTATTAGTTTTTTTTTAATTTATGTGATCTACCTATCAATCGAAGAAAATCTGAGCGATATTACGCTATAGCAAATTCTAAATGCAGAGCTAGTACACGGAAAACTCCGAAAATAATTTAATTGTTGAAGTTGACCCACGGGAGAATACCAGAGCGTGATCAATCATAGATTACCGACCATTGTCTTATCGCCAATGTTTTGCAATACCCCAGTAGCAATGTATATTTATTACGAATTGTTTTACTAACTTCAATAAAAGTACATAGATACCACGACTAAGATTACTGTTAACTCCAGTTATATCCACTATATATCTTCATGACGTATGATCTCTGCCATAAAGGTCACAATTATCGGTACCTTGATATTTATGTTGATCTAGTTGTCAAATAATGCCGTCAACTATCGCCTATCTAACCCGGTCAGCAGTATTTGATTATGAAACATTTCTTTAAGAATCGTTCCAACAAATCTGTTCAACGACATAATTTGTCATAACGATGCAACAGATCTAGAAATTTAAGTAATACGAAACATGGTTACACTATTGGTTAAAGAAGTCAAATTTGTGCTTAGATAATTATCAGACCCGAAACTTACACACAATGGTAATGCATGAATATAGGAGTAGTTCCTCTCTGTGGACAAGTTCTACTGGTCAAATCAAATCTAAAAAGTATGTGTGTCGTGTTTCAAGAATGCCACCTACTTTACACATGAATTACTATTTCAATGAGTTGCTGATGAACCAGTTTAGGATGGCATGTATCAAGACAATTGCTTTAGAACATGTGCATATTGCCCTCTTTACTATTAACAATTAAGCCACCAATTTGTCGTGACTAGAGTTGCCATTTTTCACTTGATGTATTATTATGAATGTGTTGTTGTTAGTAAAATAGCTATAATTCTGTACATATTAACCAACAATTAATCGATCAATCAATACAGATGTCTATGTTTGTTCGCTGAAGATCCACGGACCAAGAGTGGATATTAATCGCTTAAGCCACTATATGTCTGTGCCTGTCCCAAGACAGTATCTAGCTTTAACCTTTTATACACTATACTTTTAATCAAACATGGGAACATATATAAAAAACGCAATTTTAAGATTGGTCTATGCCTAGCAAGACTAGAGGTCACCGGGTTTATTATATTTGAACAATAATATAGCATTTAATTACATAGAAACATAATAAGCAAATATAATACAGCATTTAATCACATAGAAATATAATAAACAAAACAAAAAGCAGATAATCCCCAAGTACTGTAGGAAAAATTTACATGAATGAAATGAATAAATTGTTTATATGGAAATTTCTATCACTGACGATTTCGCCGACCGGAAAAACCCGGAAACCACTACCAGGTACATTTGAATGTGTCGAGGATGTCCAGAACCCAATGCAATAATCGCCCCAATAGCAATACTCGGACAGTATTGGTAAACAAAAATAATACTATATATATGACTAAAATTCCATTTAGAAAACATAATGACCAGTTATAATTAAAACAGTATAATTAAATATTTTGACGTAAGCTTGTAATCATTACGTACTGTTAGTATTATAATTTCCTCCATCTATTTTACGAAACGTGTACACACTTTACTCATAATCAAACATCGCAACATATATAAAATTAGGCAATTGTAAGAATGCCGTATGCCTAACAAGACTAAAATTCACCGGTCATTATAAACCTAGTTTTTGAGATACAGAAATGCCCTTCTTAAAGGTGTCTTCTATATAACCGTCTTTACTTAAATCAGTATTCCACCTCCCATGTCTCTTAATGCACCTCTTGTTAACATCAGACTTTGAAACTGTCGATACACCACCTGATCACGTGAGTGTAAATCCAAATTCAAACTAGGAGCAAACAATTTTAATACTAAGTTTTCTCTAGTCGTGGTGTAACGTAGTTTTTTTTTATAATTTTTATAGATCATCCCCTTTAGGCGTACAATAGGTCTAAATGAACATATTTGATATCCCATTCGTCTAATTCAAACTATCGTTTATGCTGCAGGACAAGCAAGAATGTTACCATTGGAATAAAAACGTAGATATCAAATGTATTGCGCACAACGAGTTTCTGGAAACACCTTCGTCAGGTACTCGCAAAGCTAAAAGGTTGGAAAGGCAAAAAATCTTTGGAAGCAAGAAAACCAAAGGCAAATCGTAACGTAAAAACCTTGAATATTCTAGTAAAATCATGATCATATCACGTACAACTAACAAATCATCAGAAAAGTGAATAAATCCCAAAATACAAAATCCTAGTAACTAGCAAATCATCAGAATAGTGAAATAAACTACACAATACAATAAGAACGTTATTGTCAAAATCATCCCTCTTATTAACGAGTCTTCCATTCAACCTTGTACATGAATCTTCCAAAAGATTTAACGAAAGAAGTCTCAGTATGATCTACGATGCCGTCTAATAAATGTGTCGAATTTATTGCATAAATAGCGAATTAACCACACTTGGTGAGCAGTGTTTGTCAATCAAAACAGTTATGTTCAGTGCCACTTGTATTGGGTCTGCTGGTAATTCAAAATAGTCCATGTAGTTATATAAACGAATTCCACCGGTTAAAACTACCAAAGTACTTTTGATGTATTCTCATTCATTTATCGCCTGTCAACAGAACTAAATTAAGAAACATTTCTTTAGAAACATTCTGATATATACAATAAAGAGGACAACTTTTCCCGTTTTTTTTTGGTGGGTTTCCGTTTTGCTCATCTTTTTGTGGTGTTTTTGGATTGCATGTCTTCGTCCTGTGTATTATGTACCCAATGTTGTCGATGTTTCTGGATTGTATGTCTTCGTCCTGTGTCTTGTGTACCCAATGTTGTCGATGTCTCTGGATTGTATGTCTTCGTTCTGTGTCTTGTGTACCCAATGTTGTCGATGTCTCTGGATTGTATGTCTTCGTCCTGTGTCTTGTGTACCCAATGCCGTCGATGTTTCTGGATTGTATGTCTTCGTCCTGTGTATTGTGTATCCAATGTTGTCGATGTCTCTGGATTGTATGTCTTCGTTCTGTGTCTTGTGTACCCAATGTTGTCGATGTCTCTGGATTGTATGTCTTCGTCTTGTGTCTTGTGTACCCATTGTTGTCGATGTCTCTGGATTGTATGTCTTCGTCCTGTGTCTTGTGTACCCAATGTTGTCGATGTCTCTGGATTGTATGTCTTCGTCCTGTGTATTGTGTACCCAATGTTGTCGATGTCTCTGGATTGTATGTCTTCGTTCTGTGTCTTGTGTACCCAATGTTGTCGATGTCTCTGGATTGTATGTCTTCGTCCTGTGTATTGTGTACCCAATGTTGTCGATGTCTCTGGATTGTATATCTTCGTCCTGTGTATTGTGTACCCATGTGTCGATGTCTCTGGATTGTATGTCTTCGTCCTGTGTATTGTGTACCCAACGTTGACGATATCTTTGGATTGTATGTCTTCGTTCTGTGTCTTGTGTACCCAATGTTGTCGATGTTTCTGGATTGTATGTCTTCGTCCTGTGTATTGTGTACCCAATGTTGTCGATGTCTCTGGATTGTATGTCTTCGTCCTGTGTATCGTGTACCCAATGTTGTCGATGTCTCTGGATTGTATGTCTTCGTCCTGTGCATTGTGTACCCAATGTTGTCAATGTCTCTGGATTGTATGTCTTCGTTCTATGTATTGTGTACCCAATGTTGTCGATGTCTCTGGATTGTATGTCTTCGTTCTGTGTCTTGTGTACCCAATGTTGTCGATGTCTCTGGATTGTATGTCTTCGTCCTGTGTATTGTGTACCCAATGTTGTCGATGTCTCTGGATTGCATATATTTGGCCTGTGTATTGTGTACCCAATGTTGTCGATGTCTCTGGATTGTATGTCTTCATCCTGTGTATTGTGTACCCAATGTTGACGATATCTTTGGATTGTATGTCTTCGTTCTATGTATTGTGTACCCAATGTTGTCGATGTCTCTGGATTGTATGTCTTCGTTCTGTGTCTTGTGTACCCAATGTTGTCGATGTCTCTGGATTGTATGTCTTCGTCCTGTGTATTGTGTACCCAGTGTTGTCGATGTCTCTGGATTGCATATCTTCGTCCTGTGTATTGTGTACCCAATGTTGTCGATGTCTCTGGATTGTATGTCTTCGTCCTGTGTATTGTGTACCCAATGTTGTCGATGTCTCTGGATTGTATATCTTCGTCCTGTGTATTGTGTACCCAATGTTGTCGATGTTTCTGGATTGTATGTCTTCGTCCTGTGTATTGTGCACCCAATGTTGTCGATGTCTCTGGATTGTATGTCTTCGTCCTGTGTATCGTGTACCCAATGTTGTCGATGTCTCTGGATTGTATATCTTCGTTCTGTGCATTGTGTACCCAATGCTGTCGATGTCTCTGGATTGTATGTCTTCGTTCTATGTATTGTGTACTCAATGTTGTCGATGTCTCTGGATTGTATGTCTTCGTCCTGTGTCTTGTGTACCCAATGTTGTCGATGTCTCTGGATTGTATGTCTTCGTCCTGTGTATTGTGTACCCAATGTTGTCGATGTCTCTGGATTGTATGTCTTCGTCCTGTGTATTGTGTACCCAATGTTGTCGATGTCTCTGGATTGTATGTCTTCGTCCTGTGTATTGTGTACCCAATGTTGTCGATGTCTCTGGATTGTATGTCTTCGTCCTGTGTATTGTGTACCCAATGTTGTCGATATCTCTGGATTGTATGTCTTCGTCCTGTTTCTTGTGTACCCAATGTTGTCGATGTCTCTGGATTGTATGTCTTCGTCCTGTGTCTTGTGTACCCAATGTTGTCGATATCTCTGGATTGTATGTCTTCGTCCTGTGTATTGTGTACCCAATGTTGTCGATGTCTCTGGATTGTATGTCTTCGTCCTGTGTTTTGTGTACCCAATGTTGTCGATGTCTCTGGATTGTATGTCTTCATCCTGTGTCTTGTGTACCCAATGTTGTCGATGTCTCTGGATTGTATGTCTTCGTCCTGTGTCTTGTGTACCCAATGTTGTCGATGTCTCAGGATTGTATGTCTTCGTCCTGTGTATTGTGTATCCAATGTTGTCGATGTCTCTGGATTGTATGTCTTCGTCCTGTGTATTGTGTACCCAATGTTGTCGATGTCTCTGGATTGTATGTCTTCGTCCTGTGTCTTGTGTACCCAATGTTGTCGATGTCTCTGGATTGTATGTCTTCGTCCTGTGTCTTGTGTACCCAATGTTGTCGATGTCTCTGTATTGTATGTGTTCGTCCTGTGTCTTGTGTACCCAATGTTGTCGATGTCTCTGGATTGCCCATTACTGACTGCCCCTTCGGATATTTCTAAGTTTATTTCCATGCACGATGTACAAGATCTGAAAATTTGAATTATACGATACATAGTTACATCCTTGGTTAAATGATTGATAGATTGATTAATTTATTGTGCTTAACACCACTTACAGCAATATTTCAGCTATATCATGGCAACCAATTTTAGTGGTGGAAGAAGCCGGAGTGCTGGGAGAGAACCACCGTCCATGGGCAAGCATCTGGTAAACTTTATCACTTGTGGCTGCGAGTCGAGTGCACCCATTTTGTAATTCTCAAAGCCGGCGCGAACCCCTACCATATTGGTGATAGGCTTGTATGGGTTGTTAGGTAATCCAACTACCTAACTCATTGAACCACCCGGGCCCTCATCTTTGGATAAAGAAATCCTATTTATGTTTATATGATTGTCATGCCTCGTTCAATTCCGTTACATGCAAGCTCTATTAACAATAACAAAATTAAAAAATCACCAAGTTTCCAAAAGGAAAATAATTTCAATTGTAATTAAATATAAAAAACCAATTCAAGACAACAAAATGTCGCATATGATGGTTTTATGTATATATAGAAATATATATATATACCCATTACATACATAAAGTGGTGGTACAAGACTTTGTATAAGGTCGAGCCTGTTGTATGAACCATGATCACTACGAGTTGCGATAGCGACGAGTTGTGATGCGGTTAGTACACGCAACAGGCAAGACCTGATATAAAGTATAGTACCAACACACTATGTATGTAATAAGTTTATCTAACATTTCAATCAAAACGAATTTTAAGCAAATAACAAGGGTTGAATTAAAATTTGTATAATACTCTCAGGGAGACTACATTTTGTGCATGATGTCACGTTATTTTTTCCGTTCTTTCACCAATGCCAGGATACTGTGTTTTGTCTCACATTCCAATGATATGACGTCATGTCAAAGTAGTTCGGTAGAGAACGTCTCGTGCAACATCACGCCATTCTTTTATCACCACAGTCTGGTGATGCAACATCTTGTATCAGACAGGCTACTTTCTTTAATTTCAAAGGAAAACGTACATAACGTTAGATAAATATATTTATCACATACTTTGCATTAATATGCTTGTTTTTGCATATGTCTAACGACCGGAAGTAAACTAGCCACAATTTCACCCCCAGGCTGATAACCCATATCAAAGACGTCTCGTGCAAAAAACCTATAATAGTGCGTCTCGTGCAAGTTACTTCCGGTATTTCCGGTGTCGTCTGTTTATAAAAAATTACTGACACACAAAGATGAGAGGGAGATAGGGGTCTCATCACTATTCACGAAAAATACGTTTTACTGGAAGTAACTTATGATGATTATACTTCTTGAAAAATATGAAACCCAACGTAAATTGTTAAAAGTATGTTTGTACCCTTGTTGCATCCCTACTAATCGTGTCAACAAGAATCGGTGGAGGTGACTAGTATGGCAGTAAGGATGCCTATAATATTGACAAATTGAGAGGGAACACATTGTCATCAAGAATGACCACATTAAATAAAAATCATAGAAACGTTAGATGATAGAAGATTATCACGGAGAACGTAAAATTGTTTTGAATGAAAACGATTCACAGGCATTTGTCCTCTTCCCGATTCACGGTAAATAAAAAAAAACTACACTAAGGAATCACATCTATATTCTATGTTTCAACATAATTCATAGGAAATATTGCCATTAATATGTATCGGGGTAGAAATGCTCTTGTTTGACAATAGTGTTCTGAAAATACATCTGATGAATACACAATTAAGCTGCCATATAATATCATTTAATTATTTCATTTTGTTTATTTGCTTCATAAAACAATTTGTCGGAAGCATATGATAAGAAGATTAATACATGACCTTTTCCATATCATTCCGGCTATCATCCCCCGACCAATATCAACACTCGACTGCGTCTCGGGCTGATATGGGGTCTCGGAATGATACCCGGCTGATACGGAAAATGGTCATGTATTAATCTCTATATATATGGACATATATAAATGTAGAATGACAGAGCATGACAAAGTACAGCGATCTTGCTTGGCGTAATTTGTAGATCCGTAATAATATAGTATCTAGAATATCAAAGTAATGTAGAAACAAACCAAAAAATAAGTAATGTATATTTAGTATGCTTAGTTTTACTACTAGTCCTAGTGTCAATATATACAACGTGTAGTTACTATGACTAGCTATTCTACTTATTACATTAACTATGTGTAGTTTCCCCGGTTTGTGTTACTGCTAACTCCAGTACTAATACATATCTGCTACTATAATCTGCGTCAGCGCGTTTAGGAAGGGTTTGAAGATACCAAAGGGGTAATCAGAATCCGTATATCGAAGAAGAACAGACAACACAATGGCCAAAAGAAAAAGTAAAAAAGGACAAACAATGATCTACAAAACATACATATAAAACTAAAGATCGAGTAACACGAACCCCACTAAAATCCGGGGATGAACTCAGGTGCTAATGTATGTGGAAAAAGTCGGAAATGAAAACTGCTTACCGCGTTGCGCCAATCTAAAATGTATCGAAAGTTAAACTCCACTCATTTGAATCGTGTTGAATGTACGTGTATATTTGCGTATCATAGAAGATTTAACATGGACATTTTTTATACCGGAAATGTAGCCTGGTTGCATTTGGTCGGATGTCCTCGGAATTCATCTCAAGGTCAACCAGTATGTAAATGGAAATGAAAGATTGACAGCCAATGTAAAACAACATTGTCATATTCAACTCAAAAGAAAACCTCAGATAAATGAAAAACTGTAATTGTAGATGGAAAGGTCAATTGAAAGAGGTGAGTTAAACAACTCAGCGCTCAATTAGAAACATAGATGATGACTATGTAATGTTAAATCTCCTTAGAGAAAGTCAAGGATGTATTCATTCATTCAAATTGTCAAGGCAGAATATAAAACATGGACAACTTACCTTGTAAAGGAGTATATTATATGATTTTTAATGAAAACTGTAAGGGCATGTAAGAAAAATAAGTACTATCATTTGGAAACATGGTTCATTTGACACAATAGCTTTTACCACAGACCCCTCTACCAACACATATTCAGTACGAATAGATTACTGTCCCCAATACAAGTACATAATTACCACGAAAACGTTTACTGCCAACTCCTGTAGCACATAAATTTCTCCCACAAAGATCACTTTTAAGGTTAAGGTTTATTGGTGGGTTGATATTTATTTCAATCTAGTTGTCAAATAACGCCGTAATGTCGTCAATTATCGCCATTCTTACCCGATCAGCAGTACTTAATTAGAAAATACTTCTTTAGAAACATTCAAATAAATATAATGAAAACACGACTTTCCATAACGAGGCACTAGATATGAAAATTTGAATTATATGATACATAGTTATATTATTGTACAAAGAAGTCATATTTATGTTTCAATAATTTGAAGATCTGAAAAATACATCCCATGGTGATGTTTGGGACAATATATAATTCTTTGCTTTTTGATGTAATTCGTTCGTTATTTCCACTGTTGAAATAAAATCTTAAAAGTAAGTATCTCGCCTTACAAACAAAGAGGAAACAGTTTGTTGATTGTCGATCATCCACGACTATTACGCTCTGAATGCTCGCCACTGATAATCTGTGGTTTCTGTGAAAGAAAAACTATTCATACTCATGAATAATTTATCTCGAATGTGATTGGCTCCGTGATGTTTGGATGACGTTTTATTTGCATTTATATTTCTTTCTGTTGGGTCTGAAAATTATTTTACACTACTTTGATACTTTACTTGGATAGTAAGCGAAAACAACACGGCTTTATATATATTCAAGTTTTTCTGGAAGAAACATCTATAGGTACGCCCTAAGTCAAGAGAGTGTATAGACCAACACCTTGTTCTCGACCTGAATATATATGAAATGTTTCCAGGTGGATGTTTAGAAACAAATAATCACTTAATTTTCAGGTAGCTACTGTCTCCATTGAAAGCTATAATAGTCATCACCTAACTGTCAATACTATTCTGATTTGATGCTTTACTGGTTTAGGGTAAATTGATATATGTTTTTCAAATTCGCCATTAATGAGACAAAACATATTTATTTCAAATTGTCTGGCTCAGACACATCCTCCATCTGAATTACAAATCAAAATATCCACCGAGTACTAAGTGAGTGAGTGAATTAGTGATTATTGTTTTACACCAAAACGAGTAATATACCAACTATGTGATGGCGAGAACAAGTGAGCAATATACCAGCTATGTGATGGCGAGACCAAGTGAGCAATATACCAGCTATGTGATGGCGAGAACAAGTGAGCAATATACCAGCTATGTGATGGCGAGAACAAGTGAGCAATATACCAGTTATGTGATGGCAAGGACAAGTGAGCAATATACAAGCTATGTGATGGCGAGAACAAGTGAGCAATATACCAGCTATGTGATGGCGAGAACAAGTGAGCAATATACCAGCTATGTGATGGCGAGAACAAGTGAGCAATATACCAGCTATGTGATGGCGAGAACAAGTGAGCAATATACCAGCTATGTGATGGCGAGAACAATGGAGCAATATACCAGCTATGTGATGGCGAGAACAAGTGAGCAATATACCAGCTATGTGATGGCGTGAACATGTGAGCAATATACCAGCTATGTGATGGCGAGAACAAGTGAGCAATATACCAGCAATGTGATGGCGAGAACAATGGAGCAATATACCAGCTATGTGATGGCGAGAACAAGTGAGCAATATACCATCTATGTGATGGCGAGAACAAGTGAGCAATATACCAGCTATGTGATGGCGAGAACAAGTGAGCAATATACCAGCTATGTGATGGCGAGACCAAGTGAGCAATATACCAGCTATGTGATGGCGAGAACAAGTGAGCAATATACCAGCTATGTGATGGCGAGAACAAGTGAGCAATATACCAGTTATGTGATGGCGAGGACAAGTGAGCAATATACCAGCTATGTGATGGCGAGAACAAGTGAGCAATATACCAGCTATGTGATGGCGAGAACAAGTGAGCAATATACCAGCTATGTGATGGCGAGAACAAGTGAGCATTATACCAGTTATGTGATGGCGAGGACAAGTGAGCAATATACCAGCTATGTGATGACGAGAACAAGTTAGCAATATACCAGCTATGTGATGGCGAGAACAAGTGAGCAATATACCAGCTATGTGATGGCGAGACCAAGTGAGCAATATACCAGCTATGTGATGGCGAGAACAAGTGAGCAATATACCAGCTATGTGATGGCGAGAACAAGTGAGCAATATACCAGCTATGTGATGGCGAGAACAAGTGAGCAATATACCAGCTATGTGATGGCGAGAACAAGTGAGAAATATACCAGCTATGTGATGGCGAGAACAAGTGAGCAATATACCAGCTATGTGATGGCGAGAACAAGTGAGCAATATACCAGCTATGTGATGGCGTGAACAAGTGAGCAATATACCAGCTATGTGATGGCGAGAACAAGTGAGCAATATACCAGCTATGTGATGGCGAGAACAAGTGAGCAATATACCAGCTATGTGATGGCGAGAACAAGTGAGCAATATACCATCTATGTGATGGCGAGAACAAGTGAGCAATATACCAGCTATGTGATGGCGAGAACAAGTGAGCAATATACCAGCTATGTGATGGCGAGACCAAGTGAGCAATATACCAGCTATGTGATGGCGAGACCAAGTGAGCAATATACCATCTATGTGATGACGAGAACAAGTGAGCAATATACCAGTTATGTGATGGCGAGGACAAGTGAGCAATATACCAGCTATGTGATGGCGAGAACAAGTGAGCAATATACCAGCTATGTGATGGCGAGAACAAGTGAGCAATATACCAGCTATGTGATGGTGAGAACAAGTGAGCAATATGCCAGCTATGTGATGGCGAGAACAAGTGAGCAATATACCAGCTATGTGATGGCGAGAACAAGTGAGCAATATACCAGCTATGTGATGGTGAGAACAAGTGAGCAATATACCAGCTATGTGATGGCGAGGACAAGTGAGCAATATACCAGCTATGTGATGGCGAGAACAAGTGAGCAATATACCAGCTATGTGATGGCGAGAACAAGTTACATTCGACGAGATGATGACGATGTCCGCTCTGTACTAGAACAACACGTTCAGTTGGATGTTTATAGTGCTAGCTCACTGAAACAACAGTCTTCGGGTAGACATGTCGCTCCACTCAAACACATTATCCTTATTCCGAATCAACCAGTCTTTGGTCTTCATCCTTAATGTTGCAAGGAGAAGTAACAAATACCAAGTTTATTGTCTTTGATATGACCCGATCAGGGCTCGAATCCATAATCTACCGCACTCGTGGCGAGCAGATTAACCGTTACACCACCGATGTAGTCCCTAACTAGTATGACTGAGTTGATATAGAGTTGATAAATTCTTCATTGCATTGATTTATCAAAATTTAAGACTGAAAAAATGAATGAAACATGATCATATTTGAGACCTTGGGTCATGAAAATGAATTCAATTTATATTAATGCTCAAATCATGTGTACTAATATGATTAAATTCGGACTTAGTTCATATTACATATTATGTTCAATCTAATTGCATTATTGTACGTTTATTGAATATGCCTAAGGGAATAGCTGAATACGTCATCTACTATTTTTGAGAAAAAAATCGAAACATTGCGTGTAAAAATATAATAGGTACATTGTACTAAGGAAATGTTCTATCTATAAACATCCGCATCGGTGATATAATGGATAGCGTGCTCGGCTCAAGTGCGGTAGATCGTATAACATTGGTATTTGTTGCTTCTCGGCTAATCACACAGCATTAAAGAGAAAGAACAAAGACTGGCTTACTCTGAATCAGGATAATGTGTTCGAGTGGGCCGACATGTCTAACCAAGGTCTGTTGTTTCAGTGAGCTAGTACTATAAAAATCCAACTAATCGTGTTGGTCTAGTACAAAGCGGACCTCATCATCACCTTATTAAAAATTAACTTGTTCTAGCCATGATATAGCTGAAAAATTGCTGAGTTGGCGTTAAACAACAATCACCCAATCTTTGATATGTTCTCCCCGTTCTTGTGGGCTACTATATATATATGTCCATTTCCTTCTTGTGAGTTATTCGTCTTAAGATGGTAAGCCCTTTGTGTTGGCTATGTTCCCGGTAGATATGTTCACATTGCTCATAGTTTATAGGTCTAACAAAGAACTCCAATGCCCCTCTTTTGTTTTGTTATCCTTAATGTTACTCGCTTGCTTTTTGATGGTTACTGCAAAGCAAACGTTAAGAATTCTTCTTATTGTGTCCCTCTTACTCCTAGTATTACACATGCATAGACTCCTACCATGTGCCAACTAAGTTCTTATTATGTGATACAATTGTTGGTTCAATGTGACATTCTTTATTCTCTTTTAAACAATGCCATTGTCAGACAAATTGTGGCAATTAACCACGCGTGATGTATTTATGCAGGGCCGTGGGGGCATATTTACTTTGAAAATGTTTTATTAGAGTTCGTGTTACTCAATCTTTAGTTTTATGTCTATGTTTTATAGATCGTTGTTTGTCCTTTTGTCCTTTTTCTTTTGGCCATTGTGTTGTCTGTTCTTCTTCGATTTAGGATTCTGATTACCCCTTTGGTATCTTCAAACTCTTCTTCAAGTTGTTCTGTAACTAATTCATTTTCGGTGGAAAAACAACTTAGAATTTGGTTAATTTTCTACTTCCTGTGACTTTGTTGAACGTTAGTGACAACAACACTATTGTTTTAGCCTTTTTTCTTGTTTTAACCTGTAAAATGAAAATGACATAACATTGGAAACTGTCAGTAACTTAATTGCAACGCAGAATAGTTGTCATATAGGTTACTGACACGAATTTCCAATCAATGCAATAATGTCATCCACTTCAAAAACTAAATTAGATTTTCGCTATTAAAATCGAAATAATTCAGGAAAGCCCTATTTTGTATGACGTTTTAACATGGATAGTATTGTTTTCTTTGGATGTTATTCCTCGCTATCACATGGGATAAATTGTCTACGTGAATAATGTTAAATATATTAAAAGTGCATATAGATTATGGCGTCAATTAATTATTTCTTAATTTATTTTCGTCATGAATATAGAGGACAGACTGTTCAACCAATCGTTCTATAAACGATCATTAATGGAGGGGAGAGAGAGAGAGATTCCTGAATGTGCGCCAAAGTATAATGTTATTAAGTAAATGTCCAGAAACAGATCTAAAAGTTTAACAGCCTCCCCTCGAAACACGATATAAATAGTTTGTTGATATTAACTGTCGCTATATGATAATTCTCAGTTAGTGGACATTAACAACATGACATGATAGGAAACAATTATATCCAAATAGCAAGGTTTCAGCTTCTGAATATTAATATACATGTAAATCATAAAAACATGTCAAATTACGAATAAGATTTCATATATTCAGAAGTTCTTCAGATAAGAGAAATAACATTCATATAAAACTATTATTTTAGAAGAAAACTATAATAAATTGTGTCAAGAAGATACAATAAGATGGATATGTTTGTTCTCCCTTATAGAGCTATTCATTATTCATTAAGAGTATGTATGACGTTTTAACATGGATAGTATTGTTTTCGTTGGATGTTATTCCTCGCTATCACATGGGATAAATTGCTTACGTGAATAATGTTAAATATATTATTATAGTATTATTAACCAGCCAATTTCAATTTTAGGTAATCTTCATTCTTTTTGAAGAAGGCCATAGTATTGACCAAAATGGTAGTCTATAATTGTTTTATCATTTTTCAATATTATTATTTATGTATTAAATTTTTTTAATTTTATGAAAACTGAAATTTTTTAAACTTTTTGAAAATTTTATGATTTTGAAATTTTTTGAAAATATTTAACTTTAAACAATTTTTTTTTTTTTATTAATTTTAGAATTATGAAATTTTTGAAATTTATAGGTAATCTTCATTCTTTTTGAAGAGAGCCATAATGGACCGGTTCATTATGGCTTTTACCGGTCCATTATGGCTTTTACCGGTCCATTATGGCTTTTACCGGTCCATTATGGCTTTTACCGGTCCATTATGTCCTTAAAAGCCACAATAGACCGGCAAAGCATTTTGGAGCAAAATAATGTTCTTGCTGTATAAATACAAACCAGTCTGTAGTATTCATAATATAACCTACTGGTTAATAAAAGTGCATATAGATTATGGCGTCAATTAATTATTTCTTAATTTATTTTCGTCACGAATGTAGAGGACAGACTGTTCAACCAATCGTTCTATAAACGATCATTAATGGAGGAGAGAGAGAGAGAGATTCCTGAATGTGCGCCAAAGTATATTATTATACTTCAGTATATTTCTTCAATAGAAAATCTAGTGTAATATTTTAGCTAATAAATCCTAAATTCCTTGTTTTCTCTATTTCGCCGGTCATCAGTGTTTACTGATGGACCGGGGGAACAGTGATCTAGATCGCCAAAGCGCTTACGATATCGGTAAAATGACCATGATCTAAAACGTGTACGTGACGTAAGTATGTATAAAATGGCCACCGCATTTATCAATTTTTTTTTCACCGAGTTTCAGTATAATAAAACAATTAATCCTTGCACTTGCGGTGAACATCATAATTGTTCACCTTAAATGCAGTAAATGTCCAGAAACAGATCTAAATGTTTTAACAGCCTCCCCTTGAAACACGATATAAATAGTTTGTTGATATTAACTGTCGCTATATGACAATTCTCAGTTAGTGGACATTAACAACATGATAGGAACAAATTATATCTTAATAGCAAGGTTTCAGCTTCTGAATATTAATATACATGTTATCATAAAAACATGTCAAATTACGAATATGAATTCATATATTCAGAAGTTCTTCAGATAAGAGAAATAACATTCATATAAAACTATTATTCTAGAAGAAAACTATAATAAATTGTGTCAATAAGATACAATAAGATGTATATGGTTGTTCTCCCTTATAGAGTATTAAACTAAGATGGATTTATGTTTTGAGTTTTCTTCACTAAAACAACGGCGTTGACAATATAATAAATTCCTTTGCTATAGTAAATCAAGATAGCGATTAAATGAATCGATAGGATATAGCTTGTTATCAAATTGTAAAAAAAAAGTTGAATTTGGATATTAATGATACAAAACTACAAATAGGACTAAATTGTTGATTAGTTGATTTATGTTGTATATTGCTTTATTGACATTTGTATATCACAGTAAACTGATATGTTCTGAGGGTACCCGATGAAAAATATCACAGTAAACTGATATGTTCTGAGGGTACCCTATGAAAAATATCACAGTAATCTGATATGTTCTGAGGGTACCCTATGAAAAATATCACAGTAAACTGATATGTTCTGAGGGTACCCGATGATAAATATAACAGTAAACTGATATGTTCTGAGGGTACCCGATGATAAATATCACAGTAAACTGATATGTTCTGAGGGTACCCGATGAAAAATATCACAGTAAATTGATATGTTCTGAGGTACCCGATGAAAAATATCACAGTAAACTGATATGTTCTGAGGGTACCCGATGAAAAATATCACAGTAAGCTGATATGTTCTGAGGGTACCCGATGAAAAATATCACAGTAATGTGTCGTTAACACTGAATTAGAAATAAAGGGTTGTATTACTACCTCTAGGTTAATACCTCTGCTGTATTACTACCTCTAGGTTAATACATCTGTTGTATTACTACCTCTAGGTTAATACCTCTGTTGTATTACTACCTCTAGGTTAATACATCTCTTGTATTACTACCTCTAGGTTAATACCTCTGCTGTATTACTACCTCTAGGTTAATACCTCTGTTGTATTACTACCTCTAGGTTAATACCTCTGCTGTATTACTACCTCTAGGTTAATACCTCTGCTGTATAACTACCTCTAGGTTAATACCTCTGTTGTATTACTACCTCTAGGTTAATACATCTGCTGTATTACTACCTCTAGGTTAATGCCTCTGTTGTATTACTACCTCTAGGTTAATACATCTGCTGTATTACTACCTCTAGGTTAATACCTCTGCTGTATTACTACCTCTAGGTTAATACCTCTGCTGTATTACTACCTCTAGGTTAATACCTCTGTTGTTTTCTACCTCTAGGTTAATACCTCTGCTGTATTACTACCTCTAGGTTAATACATCTGTTGTATTACTACCTCTAGGTTAATACCTCTGCTGTATTACTACCTCTAGGTTAGTACCTCTGTTGTATTACTACCTCTAGGTTAATGCATCTGTTGTATTACTACCTCTAGGTTAATACCTCTGTTGTATTACTACCTCTAGGTTAATACCTCTGTTGAATTACTACCTCTAGGTTAATACATCTGCTGTATTACTACCTCTAGGTTAATACCTCTGTTGTATTACTACCTCTCGGTTAATGCATCTGTTGTAGTACTACCTCTAGGTTAATGCATCTGTTGTATTACTACCTCTAGGTTAATACCTCTGTTGTATTGCTACCTCTAGGTTAATACCTCTGTTGAATTACTACCTCTAGGTTAATACCTCTGTTGTATTACTACCTCTAGGTTAATGCATCTGTTGTATTACTACCTCTAGGTTAATACATCTGCTGTATTACTACCTCTAGGTTAATACCTCTGTTGTATTACTACCTCTAGGTTAATACCTCTGTTGTATTACTACCTCTAGGTTAATACCTCTGTTGTATTACTACCTCTAGGTTAATACCTCTGTTGTATTACTACCTCTAGGTTAATACCTCTGTTGTATTACTACCTCTAGGTTAATACCTCTGTTGTATTACTACCTCTAGGTTAATACCTCTGTTGTATTACTACCTCTAGGTTAATACATCTGCTGTATTACTACCTCTAGGTTAATACCTCTGTTGTATTACTACCTCTAGGTTAATACCTCTGTTGTATTACTACCTCTAGGTTAATACCTTTGTTGTATTACTACCTCTAGGTTAATACCTCTGTTGTATTACTACCTCTAGGTTAATACCTCTGTTGTATTACTACCTCTAGGTTAATACCTCTGTTGTATTACTACCTCTAGGTTAATACCTCTGTTGTATTACTACCTCTGCTGATATTAAATTAATTGGCTTTGCAATCTTTTGATTTTGAGCGTATTATATGTACAACATAATACAAGTGAAAACATTGTATGAATGACATGAAATATTAAAATGATCTATACATACAAGAGGTAAATATATATAACATATACAATTCATTTGGAGATGTTTCATTTGTTTATGTGTGCTGGTGGTATTCAGTCTCGTTACATGGCATTGCTTATACCAGTTTTAGCACGGAATTATGTGGATGTACGTGAAAACAAGCCAGCTTTATTTGAAATCCAAATATAAAAATAGGGAACGATACTGATATTGTTGTTCCTAAGCTTAGAGGCACCATCAAGCATAGCAAAAATGAGTAACTACTAAATGATAAATCCACTGGCTAAGGTTTTCTTTTTTTAAAACGTTTTGAAGTATTCTAAATCTTAACCATAAATAACATGAAACTAAAAATACCACGCCATGGCATGCACAACTTAATGAATACTTTGCTATGCATTAATCGATTCACTGAAATAGATTCTTAATAAAATTCCATTAGGAAAACAACCAATACTCAACCATTTTATAAAGTGACATGTGCAGGTGATCTATGAGACAAATGATTGAAGTATTCAGAATATTCTCGTGTTTCAGCGTAACACTTTACTTAATGAAGCAAACGGACATATATAATATTATTACCTCTGTATCCCGGATGTAATTAGCCTCGTATTATTTGTATGATTATATTATCGCTTGTTTCAATCTATTAAATCAGTTAGTTAATTCTAAAATAATCATTTAACAAAATGCTTAATTTTCCGGACATCATATAGCAATGCTTTCTATGACTTTTCGTGTCCTTTTTTTCACTAAAAGCCAGAACTTGATAAAGAGCCATTATTGCAAAGTAATTAAATGATAAGGTAATAATACTCTTTATCACATATTTTGTTGCAATATGTTCGTTTTTGCATGTCCAATAATAGCTAGAAGTCAGCGTTGGTTATTTGCCTGCCCTCAGGGCAAATACGGGGGAAATATTCGTATTTGCCCTCGAATTCAACTTCCGGTATCTGCGCAGTGGTCTCAAAGATTATATATCAAAGTACAAGGAAAGATAATACATAAAGATATATGCATAAAATCGTATTTGAATCAAATTAACACATTTCAACATATTGGAATAAAGTTTAAATAACTTGAAACGGAATAATTAGCTCAAATGTATACGTCGTGTTGAATAGGAATCTCCATTCAAATATCAACGTCTTTGTGTAGATTTTACAAACAATTTCTAACGTCATTGTACAGATCGGCATTGTTTGGTATATTTTTGAAACCAGACTCGAAACAAAAATATTTGCAAGTTGTTCAAAGATCTTACCTGCCATATAAAAGTTAATGCTTGAAAAGAGTCAAAGTAAAATATGTGATAAATAGATTATTACATGACATTTTCCATATTGGCCCTGTCATCAGGCCGAAACTCCCATATCAAGCCCGACAGCGAAACTGGGGGGGGGGGGGGGGGGGGGGGGAGCTGATATGAGTCGAGGGCTGATACCAGGGACGATATGGAAAATTGCATGTCATAATCTATTTATCACATATTTTACTTTGATTCTTTTCAAGCATTAACATTTATATGGCAGATAAGATCTTTGAACTGACAAATTAAGACAATAAATCCTTAAGAGAGTTGTCTTTGTTCATCTTGCAAATATTTTGTGTCGAGTTTTGTACAAGGACGTTAGAAACTGTTTGCAAAATCTACCCAAGACGTTGACATTTGAATGGAAATTCCTATTCGACACGACGTATACATTTGAGCTAATTATTCCGTTTCAAGTTAAACTTTATTCGAATATGTTGAAATGTGTTAATTTTATTGAAATACGATCTTATGCATATCTGTATGCATCATCTTTCCTTGTACTTTGACAGCAAAGTATATAATCTTTGAGATCATTGCGCAGATACCGGAAGTTGAATACGTGGGCAAATACGGACATATGAGGGCAAATACGGAAATTTGAGGGCAAATACGGATATTTGCCCCGTATTTGCCCTGAGGACAAATAACCAACACTGACTTTTAGCTATTATTGAACATGCAAAAACGAACATATTGCAACGAAATATGTGATAATCTCTTAATATAGTGGAAAAGTGACTGCATGATTTATGATATTAAATGTTTGCCGAGACATTTTTATTCGTTTTTGCAAAAAGATATTTCGTTCAATTTTGGAATTCTAATGGGAACACATTGTACTCCTGCCATTGCTGATTTGTTTATTTGTGTATACCGCTATATATATCTCGATTTTTATCCTAAGCTAAAAATAAAACCTTCTAGGTATTCTTCAACAATAACTATAGACATTTAGACGCAATATCAACTGTAAATAAGCCTGATTTTCTTACGTTTCTAAAGCACATTTGGAGCAGGAATTGCCTACCCTTCCGGAGCACCTGAGTTCACCCTCGGTTTTTAGTGGGGTTCGTGTTACTCGATCTTTAGTTTTATATGTATGTTTTGTAGATCGTTGTTTGTCCTTTTGTACTTTTTCTTTTGGCCATTGTGTTGTCTGTTCTTCTTCGATATACGATTCTGATTACCCCTTTGAGTATCTTCAGTAGCTTCCCTGTAAGCAGCAACACTATATCAAGGGAATTATGATATGAACCACACGCCCTGGAATATCACATAAATTAGGAGATGGATATTATATATACAGGTGCTGCTGGAATGTTGAAACGCATAACAAATGGGAAGTTCACAATGGGAAAATTAAAATAATCTCATAAGGTTTCATTCGTGGTAAGAGTTTGAAGATACCGAAAGGGTAATCAGAATCCGTAACACGAATGAAGGACAAAACAATGTCAAAAAGAAAAAAGACAAACAGCGACCTACAAAACACTACACAGCAAACAAAAATGGAACAACGCGAACCCCAACAAAAACCGAGAGTGAACTCAGTTGCTCCGGAAGGGTAAGCAACAGTTCCTGTTCCACTAGTGGCAACCATCGAGTTACTCTAGTTACAAACCCGGTGATAAGTCATGAATAATGGCCCGGGAAGTGCTCACGATAAGTGGAAAATATGCGTGGTCTTATGTTTATCCGATATTCCAGAGCTTGAGGTTCCTATTAGGATTTCCTTTATAGAGTGTTACTGCTAACAAGGAAGATGCCGAATCAAAGGTTCCTATTAGTTAAGTTGAAGTCAGCACTTCGGAAGTTTTGCGATCGCAACCATGAGTTAGATAACCATTACAGTGTATCTATGTAACAAATGACCATAGATATGTTAGCTTGACTTTGGGCGTACTTATTAAAGGTTATTTTGGACACGGGTTGTGCACACTAAATTTGATATCTACGTTTTTATTCCACTTGTAGTAAGTACTTCCCGGTTCTTTCCTCATTCATGACATATCATACGGTTTGAAACTAGAGTAACATGATGGGTGTCACTAGTGGAGCAAGAACTGCTTACCCTGTAGGAGTACCTCAG
Organism: Bathymodiolus brooksi; assembly: GCA_963680875.1. Taxonomy (NCBI): domain Eukaryota; kingdom Metazoa; phylum Mollusca; class Bivalvia; order Mytilida; family Modiolidae; genus Bathymodiolus; species Bathymodiolus brooksi. The sequence goes on from OY804576.1 coordinate 152,834,912, forward strand.
TTTTCAGTCGGGTTCGTGTTACTCTATCTTTAGTTTTCTATGTAGAGTGTTGTAGGTCGCTGTTTTTTTTTATCTCTGGCCATAATGTTGTCTGTCCTTCGTATTACAGATTCTGATTACGCCTTTGGTATCTTCAAACTCTTATTATAATTATTTAGTGAAAAGACATGATCTATACAGCGGAAGGTGAAATAACGGAATTGGATTGGCTTTATTTTTTTGAAAAGGCGCACAGTTGGTATCCACATGAATGTCGTCTGTCTGTTGAAAACACATCCACCTAACATATTAAATATGCTATCCATACATTTGTTTTTGATGATAACAGTTTCAGAGAACGTTTTGATAGAATCAGATTACTTTTTTTTACAAAATAAGATGTATCCCTTCCTAAAATAAGCCTGTTTTTTTTATGAAGCATAGTTGAAGTAATACTTCTAACTTGTCTTTTAGTTTAGAGTAGGCGATAGTTACTTAGCGAAGTAACTTGTTTTAATTATGTTGCAAGAGGAGATTGCATGTACTCTAACAGCTCTTTACACACTTTCAGAATTCACATCTGATCCAAACCATCCTTGGTAAACTAGTGTCATAATAAATCTGAATCCCGATTTTGAACGCTGATAGAATAGATGTTGATAATTTGGAAATTGGTTTCGTGGAACATTTGGCAGACACAACACTTGGGCCCAAATACTATATGAGACATGGAATCTACGTTCTATAATGATATTCAATGTTAAATAAAAAATTTGAATTTTAATTACTGGTGAAAAATATTTCAAACCCGGTTACAATGTGCTAGTTAGACCTAACAATTGAACAATGATATACCCATAACCTTCTTTTATACCAGACGGAAGCTACATACCAAATAAATGACGATTGTACAAACCTGATGTCAATTACAATAAATAATCATATCCCTATGTCGGCTTCATCATGCTGAACTAGTGGAACCGGAAACATCTACCCTCCCGGAGTACATGAGTTCACCCTTCCGTTTTCAGTGGGGTTCGTGTTACTCGATCTTTAGTTTTCTTTGCGTAATGTTTTGTAGATCTTTGTTTGTTCTTTTGACCTTTCTTCTTTTGGCCATTTGTGTTGTCTGTCCTTCGATTTACAGATACTGATTACCCCTTTGTTATCTTCAAGCTCTTCAAGTATATATATCAAAAGGGAACAATTTGATAATGGAAGATGATGTAGTCGGCGAAAGGGCGGACGCACACCAATTGGTGAAATATTTCAAATGAGCTCTAGTCACATCTTTAAGATTTATTCTGTTTCTAAATATTGTATATGTGTTTCTAATTGTGATCTGTTTTATGCTAAAAAATTGTGAAGGATTTTTTTTCTATAAACAAATATATTTAATATATACAAAACGGTAAAAATCTATAATCTATAGATTTGACACTGTCATATTTTTTCTACTGGAAATCAAAATATTCCTATAATCTTGTTTCCTATCACAGTATTGTCTCCGACTGAATGAACAACAAAATATTTTTTGAAGTCCTTTTCTGAAGTTACGACTCCATTTGACATAAAATAAAAAATTTGAGCAAAACGACATATACGATATAATGAGCACAATTTGGTTGATCATGTGATCTTTTAGCGTGACGTATGAATCTCCCATTAAGTTTGACATAATCATGAATCGTATTTTGTTAATGTAACTAGGCATGAACAATAACATATAAGAAAGTCCCACTGCTAACAGTACTCTTGTTATGTGCATCAGTGATCTATCCTTTCGACTCAATGGTTGTGCTTGTCCATATTTTTGTAATGCCGTTTGTCGTATGTATTTGACAATAATTGCACCAATCAAAATCGCCAATACCGTCGTTGGTAAGATAAGTGTGATAACAGCGTCTAGATATGTATATATATTTATAACATCGTAATATTTATCAACCTGCGTACATAATGGCGATCCTGCATATTCCGTAACTGTCGTTGTCCAAATGGAAAAATCAAAAAAGGCAAGCGCAAAAAGTACAAGCAAGAGTACAACTAACCTTGCTTTCTGCACTGAACAGACAGATGTTGCCATTTTTAAGTGGAATGTTACAATGTAATTTTCAAATGTTATACAAACAACGAACCAGCTGTTAAGGAAGCTACAGACGTACGTTGTATAGATGATTCCATGGCACCATACGTTCTCATGAACGATTCGAACATGAAAGATTTCTAACCAGACAAGAAATAGCGCAATTAGAAACAGACAACTTGACATTGACAAGGCAGCCAAGTAAATGTTCGATGAAGCTCTTCTCATTTTTCTTGAACAGAAAACTATTAACGACAAAAAATTTCCAACTAAGCCGAAGATACACATAACTGGCTGTAGATACGTTGTCAGCCATTGTGCTAAAGAAAACAAAAATGCCGGAATGTTGGTGACTGTGTCAGGTGGTTCATACGTTGTAGTATTGAGAGTCATTTCTAGTGATGTCACTTGTCTTTCTAGCACCCACGAATAATACAGCTTGGCTATATCTGAAAAGAGAAATAAATAAAACATTGTTAGCCCTATACATGTATACTTTACTATTAAATTAATACTGCATAGTGACAGACCTGATTTGTTTTTATATCAAAACACAATCGACATCATTTAAAACCCTGTTTATCGAATCTGTGCAGGTTTTTGCAGTGCTAGTTTATATTGGTATTGGCGTTGGAGATCTAATAATAAAAAGTGGACTGGGATGCCATTTACCGATTAAACCCAGCCACATGTTTGTGCCTGTTTCAAGCACAAAACTGGTTTTTACTGTTTCTGATTACTCATTTGGTTCAAATTCCTCTTTGACATGCTGTGGTCTTTTTATGGTCAATGATTTAAGAGGTGAATGTTCGTTTTGTTGATATTGGTAGAATTGTTGACTATCACTGTGCAAGCTCTCTTCTTATAATTATTATCAAAACAAACGATGGAACCATGTTTTTTTTTATAATGCTGGTATCTGATTATACAGCTTGATATAGTGAATATACCGACACTTCTTAATATTTTAAATATTAATGTTATTCTGACAATATCCCGTAATAATCAGATATAATTCACAGCGAGATTTGTAGCGGATCTTGAACTCTTCAATCAGAGTAGCAAGCGTTTGAATCAACAAACCATTTCGCTGTTAGAAAACGATATTAATTCTCAATCAGTCTGCTCCAGAGTTGATTGATTGATGTATTGTTGCTTAACGTAGATTGAATCACTTTGCAGCTATATTCATAACGGGAACACGTTTACAAACGATTAATGTAAATATGTATATATCTAGCTTACAACAGAAAAAGAGGATATAATGATCAAATGAAAAACACAAAATACCACATGGTCGGAACAGTCCAAAATTAAATGGCAAAATCGTAGAAAGAGGCACAATCAAAACCCCTAGCATGCACACACTTGACCCCTAGCATGCACACATTTGACCCCTAGCATGCACACACTTGACCCCTAGCATGTACACACTTGACCGCTCACTCTTTTGGCCTGGCACACGCACTGGACTAAATGACCAAATACACGTTAGATGTTAGGACAAAGTTTGTTGACAACTTAAGTAGGTAAGAATTTAAAATGTAAAACATAAAGCATCATATGTTAAACAAATAATTAATCCTGATAATCGTTCCTTTCTTACTATCATTACCATTGTCTTGCATTAGTCGTAGCGTAATCGTGTGAGAGTTAGAATTAAAATTGCCATCCTACAACGTTCTTTATAGTTCTGATACACTCACTTAGCGCTATTATTAGAATTTTAATTATTTCGTTACCATAGTAATTGCATTATTCCTTAAAACAACATACCCTGCTCATATGGATTTGTCTGAAAATTCAATTATGTTTGTTCATCAGTGCGAGTTATAATGCGAACATTAAACTCTATGTAAAAAAAGCAAAAGATCAGAAATCAATTGAATGTGTACTGACTCTAGTACTACCAATAATGATTAAGGTAACTGGTATGTTTGTTTATATTGGTACACATAGGACCGGATGCTACCACCGATACTACAATGGCATCTCCAAATCATCGGTAGAAAATAAATCATGACAGCAGATTTAATCAATGTACAAAATGTAGCTCGTATGGTGATAAATAAATAGTAGATATCAATTATAGTGATGGGTATTTGTCTTCTGTCATTTCAACTTAGATAAAAATAAACCATTAATTACGTCCAGTCACGTAGTTCTACTTGGGATATGTTTTGACCTCTATATTTTCCCCTAAGGTCATCAAACTGAACCGTGGCATTGTCTTGTCGGTGCTATATTATTTTCAATGTTCGTCATATCTGGAGTCTGGAACTATTATTTGTGAAGTTTGTTTGTCTGTAAAACATTATTCGAGAACCAGAAATGTTTTCCTCAATTTTCTATTAAATAGTATTCCAGAATAATGTCATGCTACAATATCTGAGGGGCCGTTCTGGTCGTGATCGCATGGTATTTGGATTTACAACTGCCTGTGCAATAAGTCTCTATCACCACTAACGTTGTGAATTCGAACCCTGCTCAGGCGGGTGTACTCAATACAACATTATGTGATAAAGTTTGTCAGTGACTTGCAGTTCGGTGGTTTTCTCCGGGTACTCCGGTTTCTTCCAACCAACAACACTGACCGCCACGATATATCTGACATATTGTTGAAAGTGGTGTTAAACACGAATATCCATATCCTAAAATATTGGATTGACAGATTGTTCCGATGTCTGTATAATGTTGATTCTAATGTAGTTGCTTAATATCTCTGGTTTGTGATTGGACGATGCTGTAATTTTCACGGTATCAATTCCACAGTTGAAATAACATGAACTATTTTTAGAATTTTCGCCGATTACCGCTTACGTCATCTTGTCAATAATGTGATAATACACATGATTACATTAGAATGGAGATAACTGTATTGTATTTGAAAATTTCACGGCATCAATTGAAGATGTGATGGTCGCAAATTGAGTTTACCGGCGGCGCGTTAGCGGAGCCAGTAAACGGATATTTGCGACCATTAAATGAAATTTTCAAACACAATACAGTTATCTCCCAAGTGATTGTTCGCTTTGTTAATAATAGTTGAATTATTGTCATCACTGTTTTATCTTGCTTTTCAAAACGGCATTTTTTTATGGAGTAAGAAATTGAAGCAAAAGCAAAATATTGGAACAGTTCCAAAATATCTATTAGTTATTTGTAAATAAGAAAACTCACACTTGAAAGGCAGAGATAATGTACTTATTGTCCTACACTGAATTAATACGGATTTTCAACACATGTTCTTTGATATGTGTACGTTAAAAGGAATACCATTTGTCTTGTTAAAAGATGATGAATGAGACTATAAGTTAATCTAATGGTATAGGCACATGTAATCGTATTGCTTCTTATTTTCAGACAAGGCTAGCTGACAAATTCCCAATGTGTGAAATAGGAAATTTCTGCTGAATCCTATTTATAACTTCTTTCAATTGTCATGAAAGATATGCATACAGATGACGAAAATAAACGCTTGAGAAAACCGGAGAGGCAATCAATTTATATTTTGGTTCAAAGCTGACTCTGGTGTCCTACTATGGACTTGTGTAATATTTAAAACATTTTTAACCCTGCCACATTTTATTAAGGAGGCTGTGTCAAGCCAAAAAGTAGTAAGCGATCAGCTATATATGTGTTAGTGGGTATCGAGTTTTCTGTGATTTGATATTGGATTGTGGAATAGTCCCTACAGTATGGTATATTTTGTGTTTGATTTCATTAATTGCGTAAAAATGTACGGGAATGCTATATAATTTTGCTATCTTCGCACAGTTACAGCTTTCTATTTCTAAAATATCTGCCAGCATATGACTGAGAAATCTGACATTGGATTAGGAAATTTATAGAGATTAATGGAAATTGACATGATTTTAATTTGACACGAGTACATGTAGATAACTATCTGATTGGAATTTGACACGATTACGTCTGGTGTCTTACAAGAAGTTGATTGAGCTGTATATGATCTGATAAGTAAGGGTCAATTTAGTATTGTGCTTGATTATATGAGAAGTTGACACGATAAAGTATGAGATATGATGGGAAGTTGACACGATTAAGTATGAGATATGATGGGAAGTTGACACGATTAAGTATGAGATATGATGGGAAGTTGACACGATTAAGTATGAGATATGATGGGAAGTTGACACGATTAAGTATGATATATGATGGGAAGTTGACACGATTAAGTATGAGATATGATGGGAAGTTGACAAGATTAAGTATGAGATATAATGGGAAGTTGACAAGATTAAGTATGAGATATGATGGGAAGTTGACACGATTAAGTATGAGATATAATGGGAAGTTGACAAGATTAAGTATGAGATATGATGGGAAGTTGACACGATTAAGTATGGGATCTGATGTGAAGTTGACACGATTAAGAATGGGATCTGATGGGAAGTTGACACGATTAAGTATGGGATCTGATGGGAAGTTGACAAGATTAAGTATGATATATGATGGGAAGTTGACACGATTAAATATGAGCTATAATGGGAAGTTGACAATATTAAGTATGAGATATGATGGGAAGTTGACACGATTAAGTATGAGATATAATGGGAAGTTGACAAGATTAAGTATGTGATATGATGGGAAGTTGACACGATTAAGTATGGGATCTGATGGGAAGTTGACACGATTAAGTATGTGATCTGATGGGAAGTTGACACGATTAAATATGGGATCTGATGGGAAGTTGACACGATTAAGTATGGGATCTGATGGGAAGTTGACACGATTAAGTATGAGATATGATGGGAAGTTGACACGATTAAGTATGATATATGATGAGAAGTTGACACGATTAAGTATGGGATCTGATGGGAAGTTGACACGATTAAGCATGAGATATGATGGGAAGTTGACACGATTAAGTATGGGATCAGATGGGAAGTTGACAAGATTAAGTATGAGATATGATGGGAAGTTGACACGATTAAGTATGAGATATGATGGGAAGTTGACACGATTAAGTATGGGATCTGATGGGAAGTTGACACGATTAAGTATGGGATCTGATGGAAAGTTGATAGGATTAAATATGGAATTCGATGCAAATTGATTCAATTAAGTATGGGATCTGATGAAAAGTTGATAGGATTAAGTATGGGGTCTGATGGAAATGGATTTAAGTATGGGATCCGATAGGAATTTGAAACGATTAAGTATGGGATTTGATGGCAAGTTAACACGATTAAGTATGGGATTTGATGGCAAGTTAACACGATTAAGTATGGGATTTGATGGCAAGTTAACACGATTAAGTATGGGATTTGATGGCAAGTTAACACGATTAAGTATTGAGATCTTATTGGAAGTTCACACAATTACGAATAAGGTGTAATGGGAAGTCAACAAAGTTAGATATGTGGTCTGCTGAGTAGTTGAACTCCTTGTGAAGGTGATTTGGCTATGTATGAGATCCTTAGAGAATATGATTGGATTAAGTATGGGGTCTGATGAAAATCGTGGGGTTAATGAGTAGTTAATTAGATCAATGTTACTGTCTAATGAAAAGATGCTACTTTGATTAAGTGTGGAATCTGGTGAAATTTTACACGATAATTGTTTCGGATTTATTTTTTATTAAATATAAGATCTTATGCTAAGTGGTATCGATGAAGGATACATTGATTGGATTAGTAATGGGTGTGCTGATATTTAACCCATGTAAATAAGAGGTTTAATTAAAGTTAACACATGTATGTATGTGATATGATGTATGTATTGGGTTTCATGAAAGCTGATAACGGGGATATGAAAAAAAGGAAATATATAACATACTATACTGTTGAACGTTTACATGTGGTGAAACTTTGTCAATATATCAGATGAAATATAGCCATCACCAACCACTTAGCTATCAAATTTAGTACGGTAACGAAAAATTGGAAAGCCAAATAATTTGAATAGGTTTGCCATCAATAAAACGATAAATGTGGTCTTTTGATCAATATAATCAATTAACATATGGCTATTAGTTTTTGTTTGAAATATTAGTGTCACAATCATTTGAGGACGATAAACGATATAGATATAGGACAGACACAGACACCCACATTTCGTTCTATATATGGTAAAATAATGCAATAAAGCCACTCAGATGCTGGTTATTTAAGGAAAAGTAAAATGTTCAAAGTAAAATAATCGGTAGGTATCATATTATCAACGGTGACAACTTAGCAACTGTTGTAATCATCTAATTAAATTCCTTCTTAACAACACATATGCATCATTATAGAAATAATGAACATCAAATATCAAATGTCATGTCCATGAAAAGAACCAAAGCAAAATATAATTAAAAAAAAATAGTTCATTTGTCTGTTAAATACTTAACGAAGCTGTAAATAAATCATCCAGACCATTTTCGTTTTTTTATGTTTATATTCATATCATTTTTCACGACGATATAATGAGTGCATTATTTCTGTTTTACGGTAATTTAACAGTGACATTTCGATCATTGTTCTAACCGGAAATGTCTGTTTTACGGCAATTTAACAGTGACATTTCGACCATTGTTTTAATCGGAGGTGTCTGTTTTATGGTAATTCAACAGTGACATTTCGACCATTGCCTTAACCGGAAGTGTAACCTGGGAACAATTAATCAGAATTTTCTCTCAATGTCATCGAAGGTCGAAAGAAAGAGTAATCAAATGGCGTGATAAAAAACATTGTCATATGATATTCATAAACAAACCTCAGCTATAAGCATAAACCGAAAGTAGTTTTTTTTTAATGTAGAGGTAAAATTAAAGAAGCTAGTATAGAAAACAAGGTCCCGTTAGAAACAAAGATGGCAACTACGTAAAGTTAAGCCAAGTAGAAAAAGTCATGGACCTATTCCTTTATTCAAATCATTACGGAAGAATATAAAACATGGAGTATTAACCTTCAGATTACAATTATATTGTATTGGAATTTCAATACAAAGGGTCGATTATTGGCATATCAAGTATCATATTTTGAAAAATGTGTTCATACGACATAATACAGTACACTATTGATTCTAGACCAAATGATGAATCCACAATTCTTTTTTAGAACGTCGGATATAGTGCAAATCTTGGAGTATGTGCTTGCAATAAAAATAAGGTCAGCAACATTTTGCTGAAAATGATCAATGATCAACATCGGTAAAACTGTGCATGTATCAAACATTGTTGATTGATTCTGTTTTGCTTAAAATACAACAGCAACTAGTTGATACATATTCAGGACGAGTTCACAAATATAAAACAAAACTACACATATTTGAGTAGAAAATGGGACAACTTGGTCAGTGACCTTTAAATTCCACTGGAAAGGGATAGAACACTGAGTGGGCGAGAAATTCAGTCTTCTGTAGAGTCTACATTGCACAGCTACAAAAGAGGTATTTTATGTTTTGGAGCGTTGCCCACTCTGGTCTACTGTCATGCTTTCCATATTATAATCTGACAATAAGCCATCCTTTATCTAGACTCCTTTTCACGCATTGGGCAGCTCTGTAGATCGAGACTGGGAACAGTTACCAATACATAGATCAATATCGAACATTAAACAGGATGATCATATGCAGTAAATGACAGATACTTACATTATTAGTTCCATCACAAGGTTCATATACAAGTTCATTTAATTTTGCCTATTGCATAGAATATCGGCATATAGCATATGCGTGTAATTCATCAGAGATATTGTCTCATTCCTGTATTTTCCCACCCTAATAATTTACATTGCAATTTTGAAATGGTAAAATATCAAAGCCTGAAATATATAAAATGGGGACCCTGATAAGCATAATTTACAAACCATACACTATCATGCTGATTATTGAGGTTATATGAAAAACCTTTTAAACCCGAGTTAATGTACATATATATACAAAATGTAGAACATATTTTTTCCATAGTAAGATTTCACAATTTTTGTAAATTAAAGTAATCAGCTGAATTGCTGATATTTTATATCTAAGAGAAAGATGTGAAGATACCAAAGGGGTAATCATAGGCGTAATTCGAATATGGTCAGGCAATACAATAACCAAATAAAAACTAACAAACAATGGTCTACAAAACACTACACAGAAAACTAAAGGTTAAGAAGAGTTTGAAGAGACCAAAGAAGCAATCAGAATCCGCATATCGAAGAACAGACAACACAATGGCCAAAAGAAAAAGTACAAAAGTTCAAACAACGATCCGCAAAACATACATATAAAACTAAAGATCGAGTAACACGAACTCCACTAAAAAACCGGGGGTGAACTCAGGTACTCCGGAAGGGTAGGCAGTTCTTGCTCCACTAGTGGTACCCGTCGCGTTAACTTAGTTACAAACCCGGTAATAAGTCGTGAATGAGGAAAGGATCGGGAAGTGTTTACGACAAGTGGAACATATCTGTACTGTCGTATGTTATCGATAAATTAGTGAGTTCCGAATATATGTTTGTAACCTCAGTATCAAGGTTGTTTTCCCCCCCATATACGAAAAATATACGTTTTCACGTCGACACGAAATACTACCTAGGATTCAGAGGGGCATACTACAGTGTGAGTAGAAATTTCAACAATATATATAGACAATATTGAATTATCAAACACGTTTATTAACTTTACACTATAATTCCTATGTAAATATGAGGAAATACATTGGTTGAGTTTCAACATGCAGTTTGTCAATTTTTACGTCCGTGCTGATTCATCTATCATAGAAACCGATAATATTTGACATTATAAACATATTCTACAGTATATTGTGATATCAAATCATCATTATTTTCCCGTTTGTAACCAGAACTGTGTTATGCAATATTATTTCCGAACGTACACCGGAAATTGCTGAGCAACGTACACCGAAACTTGCGTTCCAGTCTTTATGTGACTTTATGCTATTTATTTTTATCCACAGTAACTTTCATGTAATTCGGACACTTTCTTATGATTGTTCCCTTTTTGTATTTTTCAGTTTTTCACCTATTCATTTGAGGATTTAATAAAGACTTCAGCCATAGTACTGTATCTTCTTTTTTGAGCCTCAAACTGGTTAAGCTTGCTGGATCCGGTCCAGTACAGTGAAAAAACTACAACAGGCCTGCTGATTCTAGAGATTGGACCACGTCACCACTCTGTAGCACCGTTCCTGCTACAACTAGAAACATTGTTTCTTGCTGTTTCCGAACAGAAGACAACACCGTTATTTGAAAGTCATAATCTTCTATCGACTGTTCAACAACTATGAGTGTTCATGACACAGATCATCCCGAGGACGCCTTGGCGGGAGTTCCGGACACAAGAGTCCGGACCCTTACAGAAAAAGGCACAGAATTATATTCTCAAATGTGTGATAAATATTATCAAGACATTGAATATCTATGGACAATGCTGGATTCCATGCTTAAGGAAGCAGACAATCCTCCCGTTGATTTACAGGAACAACTAGTTTTAGAACAAAAGATTACACAAGCAAACATAAGATATCAAAAGCAGCTTAATGCTTATAAAGACTTCTTGAAAACAAACAGAAGTGAAAATAGTCAACGAGATATGGAGACTTGCTCCGAATTGTCAAACATCCGTCAACGGACTATTGATGCTGCTCTGCATAAAATACAGGAAGCCAGCCAGGCGATAACGCCTAGGAAAACAATATCAAATGCACCGTGGTAAATTCTCATCCCGGAGTAGCAAATACTTATTTCATGACGGGATGTCAAGACGATCAGATACCTCTAGCCTAGTCAAAAGGAAAAGAGCAAAGGCGGAAGCATTAAAAGCGAGTGTTGCCTTCGCTGAAAGACAGACTGCTCTTTTAAAACAAGAGGCTCAAATGGAAGCAACTGCAGCTCGCAGGAAAGTAGAGATGGAGCTTAAGAAAGCCGAGATAGAGCTTAAGAAAGCCGAAATAAAGGCCGATTTAACATTACTAGAAAGTCGTAGGATAGCTGCTGTAGCGCAAACGGAAGCGCGAATACTGGAAGAGGATGGAAGCCAGACTGGAGCTGCTAGTCAAGACCAAAGAAGCCAGCTTCCTGAAGAAGAAGCAGACCCATATCAACCGGTTCAAGACTATGTCGAAGAGCAATCCTTGAGTTTAACAAACCAGAATGCTATTGCCAATCACGACAATGCTCCTTTTAACGTCCACAGGGATAATATTATTGGCTGGAATACCCGTGTATTCAATCCACATCCCATGGTTACAAATACCCCGTCAGTAATATATGGGCCACCGGAAGTCACATCAACTCCATTTTCGACTAGACACCCTGCTTCAAAGACTAGACCAGTCACATTTCAGCTAAGCGAAAATGCACCAGACGTTGTACCTTCACATCAACGTCCGCCGTACAAAGTTTCAACACCCAACTTGATAACAGAAAGTGTAAATGATCCGGCGACTGTAAATCAAACTTCAGAAATAACCAGATTCCTTCTCCATAAGGAAATACTGCTTTCTGGTCTTACTAATTTTAACGATCGTGCTGAGTCCTACTATGTCTGGAAGAATAGCTTCAAATCTGTCATTGATGAAGCGAAAGTATCAGACTCCCAACAATTGAACCTCCTCGTAAAATGGTTGGGAGTAGAATCGACAAAACAAGCCGAAAGCATCAGAAGATCTAATGCAGATAACCCAAAAGAATGTCTAAAGCTCCTTTGGAATCGTTTAGATATACGATATGGATCCCCTGAAATGGTGGAAGCTTCACTCAAAGCTAGATTAACAAACTTTCCGAAATTAACAAATAAAGACAATGTACATCTCTACGAATTATCTGACTTACTTTCGGAAATTGAATACACCAAAGAAAATCCTAAATTCCGGATACTTCTTGGATATTTCGATTCCTCATCTGGAATAAGACCAATTGTCGGTAAATTACCGTACGGACTCCAAGAAAAATGGACGACAAGAGCATCATCCTACAAGTCTCGACACGACGTACCATTTCCGCCATTTACGGAATTCTCCAAATTCATACGGGAAATGAGTATAGTAAGAAACGATCCCGGATTCAACTATGAACAAGAGTTGCCGTCAACCTCGAAATATACCGGAAAACAATTTCCCGGGGCCAGAACCCGGGTAATAGCAAATAAAACAGGCATCGAAAGAGGTCCAGAGAAGCCTGGACGAGATACCAGGGGCACCCTGCTCCGGTGTCCAGAAAGCGAAAGAGAGCTTGATCGATGTATAATACACAAGACAAAACACTCACTGGACGACTGCAGAGGATTCAGATCGAAGTCGATCAATGAACGAAAAGAACTATTGAAGCAGAATAACATCTATTACAAATGTTGTGCTTCAAATAAACACAGAAGCCAGGAATGTACGGAAACAATCTCCTGCAAGGATTGCGGAAGTAAACAACACACGACCGCCCTGCATGTAACTAGAAGTAAACAACCATCTTCAACTGTACCCGTGCAAAAGAACGGCGGGGAGACAAATGTTGTCAGTAATCCTACTACCGTAAACACGGTAAATGCATCTTGCACAGAAATCTGTGGCAATAAGAACACTAGTAAATCATGTCCAAAAATCCTACCTGTGAATGTATATCACCAGGACAATCCAGAAAATATAGTTCCAATGTATGCTGTTATCGACGATCAGAGTAATAGATCATTGGCATCTCCTGAGTTTTTCAACCTTTTCAACATTAAAGAGAAGCCAGAAAATTACACCCTATCTACATGTTCGGGTCGTATTGTAACTTCTGGAAAAAGAGCCAAAGGATGTATTATTGAATCAATACATAGACAAGTACGATTAGAATTGCCTGTTCTGATAGAATGTGAATACATCCCGAACAATCGGGCAGAAATTCCGACACCGGAAGTTGTAATGCACTTCCCACACTTGAAAGATCTTGCCGGAAACATTCAGCCTATCAGCAATAGTATGAACATTATATTGCTCATCAGAAGAGACCTTACTGAGGCCCATCATGTGCTCGACCAACGACTTGGACCACCTAGAGTGCCATATGCCCAGCAATTGAAACTGGGTTGGGTAGTCATTGGCGAGACTTGTCTGGACAACCAACATGCGACTCCAGACTTATCAGTGAAGAAGATGTTTATCCTACCGACTGGACAACCTACAACACTAACGCCTTGTGAAAATAAATTTGGTGTACGGGAATCAAATCCCGCAAGTTTGAATGCTATGAACAAAGCAGTAGACATACCCGAATATGATATTTTTACCAAAACTAAAGACGACGACAAACCAGGAATGTCGTACGAAGACAAAATATTTCTGAAGCAAATGAACGATCAGTTCACAAAGGACTCTACAGGAAGTTGGGTATCTCCGTTACCTTTTCGGACACCACGTCAACGGCTGCCAAACAACAAACAACAAGCTCAACGACGAGCTGAATTTCTCGAAAGTAGTTTGAAGAAGAACGTCGTCAAAAGGGAACATTTCCTGACATTCATGGGTAAGATACTGGACAACAACCATGCGGAAGTTGCTCCACCATTACAAGAGAATGAGGAACATTGGTATTTGCAGTTGTTTGGCGTGTATCATTCTAAGAAGCCTGAACAAATCAGAGGTGTGTTTGATTCCTCCGCAAAGTTTAACGGAGTTTCTCTTAACAACGTTTTGTTAACTGGCCCAGACTTGTCTAACAGTTTACTGGGAGTCCTCGTACGCTTCAGGAGAGAAATGATTGCTGTCACTGCTGACATTCAACACATGTTTCACTGTTTCATAGTGAGAGAAGATCACCGAAATTACCTGAGATTTCTATGGTACAAAGACAATGATTTCGAGAAGGAATTAATAGAATACCGAATGAGAGTTCATGTTTTCGGTAACAGTCCATCCCCTGCTGTTGCAACATTGGGGCTCCGTAAAACAGCACAAGCTGCAGAGTCGGAGTACGGCCAACACGTAGCAAATTTTGTGACCAATGATTTTTACGTGGACGACGGATTAACGTCATGTCCGACAGCAGAAGAAGCTATCAAAGTCATGAAAGATACACAAGAGGCCTTGAAAAAATACGGAAATCTCCGCCTTCATAAGTTTGCGTCAAACAGTTTTGAAGTGATGTCAGCTTTGCCATCTAGCGATCTAGCCACGAACCTGAAAGATTTAGATCTAGAAGCTAATACCAAACCACTCCAGCGTAGTCTAGGATTGATATGGGACCTCAATACAGACAGGTTCCTTTTCCAGTTGTCACTAGACAATAAGCCCGTCACTCGACGGGGTATACTATCAACAGTTAATAGTATATACGATCCGCTGGAATTCTTGGCTCCAGTAATTATCCAGGGAAAGCTAATTTTACGAAAGCTGACGTCAAGCACGTTCGATTGGGACGACCCTGTCCCAGATGACATCGCATCTAAATGGGAATCTTGGCAAGATGCATTGAAAGTGCTAGAAACTCTACGTATACCACGTACATACGTGTCTTGCCTCAGCCAAACTGTCACGAAAGAACTTCACGTGTACGCAGATGCGTCAGAAAAGGCAATAGCAGCGGTTGCCTATCTCCGTACATTGGATAAAGATGGCAATCCTGATCTTGGTTTCGTCCTAGGGAAAGCAAAAGTTGCTCCTACAAACGGACATACAATTCCGCGTCTGGCCGTAGAAATCGCACAGTGTGCTTTAGAACAGCTGGATCTACCAATTAACTCTATTAAATATTATACAGATAGCAAAGTAGTTCTAGGCTACATCACGAATGACACAAGAAGATTATATATCTACGTTGGAAATAGAGTTGAAAGAATCAGAAAATTAAGTCTTCCAGAACAATGGAATTATGTAAACACGGATCATAATCCGGCTGACTCAGCTACAAGATCACTACCTGCTAGCGAAATTCACAACAGTGAGTGGTTATAGGGACCTAAGCATCTTCTCACTTGTGAATCAAGTAAAAACCCTGAAGGGAAATATCAACTTGTTGACCCAGACAGCGATGGGGAGATTCGTCCAGATGTTCGTCCGGATATCTCGGTTGCAAAAACACTCACAACTCTAGATTGCATCAACATAGGAACTGAAAGATTTCAGCATTTCTCGACCTGGAAAGCTCTTATACGTGGTATTGCATTTTTGAAACGTTCGTCTCGTTCACGTTTAAACGGAAAATCAAGAATTAATGCTATCGACACTGTACTTCAAGATGCGGAAGATTTTGTCTTAAAATAAGTACAAACTGAAGTTTATCAGGAAGAAATTGATTGTCTTCGTCACAAGACACCTGTTGGCAGACGAAGCACAATTGCCAATCTCGATCCATTTTTGGATGAAAAGGGACTTTTACGAGTTGGCGGACGTATCGCCAAATCAGACTTAAGTCTTCAAGAAAAGATGCCTTTAATCATACCTGGACGTCATTACATCGCCACTCCTCTGATGAGACACCACCATGTGAAGATCAAGCATCAAGGTCGTCACTTTACAGATGGTGCGATTCGTTCTGGAGGTTTTTGGATAACCGGAATTAAACGGTTAATATCCTCATTCATTCGCAATTGTGTTACCTGCCGTAAACTTAGAGGTAAAGAGGAACGTCAGATTATGTCTGACTTACCAGAAGATCGTCTCGATCCAGCACCTCCTTTCACAAATTTGGGCCGTGGACCATAATCTCACGCAAAACCCGTGGTGGATATGCCAACTCCAAACGTTGGGCCATTCTATTTACTTGTTTAGTGACAAGGGCTGTTCATATTGAACTTGTCGAAGAAATGAGCTCCTCAGCATTCATCAATGCGGTTAAACGATTCACAGCAATAAGAGGAGAAGTTAAGATATTCCGGTCAGACCGTGGAACCAACTTCATCGGAGCAGTAGACGATTTAAAGGTGATCCCGATCAACGTGGAAGACGGGCCAATCAAACGTTATCTCTCCGATTCCAGGGCAGCCTGGATTTTCAATCCTCCACATTCGTCCCACATGGGCGGAGTTTGGGAACGCATGATTGGAATGGTCAGGAGGATATTAGACTCGATGCTCCTTGGTTCTACTGGAGATACTTTAACTCATGACGTGCTCAACACGTTCATGGCCGAAGTTTGCGCCATTGTTAACTCAAGACCGCTTGTACCTGTGTCAACTGATCCTGAATCACCGTTGATATTGACTCCAGCTATGCTGTTGACCCAGAAGACCCAACATAAATTCATTCCTGAAACAACCGACAGGAAGGATTTGTACCGTAACGAATGGAAACGGGTACAAGCGTTAGCCAGCATGTTCTGGTCCAGATGGAGAAAAGAATATCTTCCACAACTCCAACAAAGACAGAAATGGACTGACAGTCAACGTGATCTCAGGAACGGAGACGTAGTTCTACTAAAGGACAAAAGTATATGCCGCACCCAATGGCCGATCGGAAGAATAGTGAACGCTATCAAAAGTTCCGACGATCACGTCAGGAAAGTAGAAGTCTGTATTATAGTCAACGGAAAACCAACAGTATACACTCGGCCAATATCTGAGTTGATTCTTCTTGTGGAAGAAGTTTTTGTATAATTTATATTCACTGGAATTATGTATCATATTATTCGTTATTGTTTATTTTAAGTATAGTGATGTCAAGTAGATATCAGACGGGGAGTGTACTGTCGCATGTTATCGATAAATTAGTGAGTTCCGAATATATGTTTGTAACCTCAGTATCAAGGTTGTTTTCCCCGACACATCAGAACCCCATATACGAAAAATATACGTTTTCACGTCGACACGAAATACTACCTAGGATTCAGAGGGGCATACTACAGTGTGAGTAGAAATTTCAACAATATATATAGACAATATTGAATTATCAAACACGTTTATTAACTTTACACTATAATTCCTTTGTAATATGAGGAAATACATTGGTTGAGTTTCAACATGCAGTTTGTCAATTTTTACGTCCGTGCTGATTCATCTATCATAGAAACTGATAATATTTGACATTATAAACATATTCTACAGTATATTGTGATATCAAATCATCATTATTTTCCCGTTTGTAACCAGAACTGTGTTATGCAATATTATTTCCGAACGTACACAGGAAATTGCTGAGCAACGTACACCGAAACTTGCGTTCCAGTCTTTATGTGACTTTATGCTATTTATTTTTATCCACAGTAACTTTCATGTAATTCGGACACTTTCTTATGATTGTTCCCTTTTTGTATTTTTCAGTTTTTCACCTATTCATTTGAGGATTTAATAAAGACTTCAGCCATAGTACTGTATCTTCTTTTTTGAGCCTCAAACTGGTTAAGCTTGCTGGATCCGGTCCAGTACAATATCCGTGGTCATTTGTGACACCTATATTATTCCATCGCGGTCAACCAAGTTATGGTGGCGACCGTAAAATTTTCGAAGTGATGACTTCAACTTTACCAAAAGGAACCCTTGGTTCAGTAGCTTCACGAACATCACTAAAAACCGGGATTGATTGCAGGTACTCCGGAAGGGTATGTATTTCCTGCTCCACTAGTGACAACAGTCAAGTCACTCTTGTTACAGATCCGGTGATAAGTCATGAATGAGTAAATGACATGATTGTGATGTGAAATTACCTCCCTACCTTTACCAGTTAGCAATTGTTTCACATTATGTGAATTTAACTAACAAAGAATTCACTGAGAACATATAGTTACATAAAAGATAAGCATAAATGGGTATTATATTAAGAACGTTAATTAAACTACATATAGTTGATAGTTGTATTAATTATCAACTATTCTAATATGACGTCTCTAATACGGCACACACGATAATACTCAAGAACTCTATATTTAGCGCAAGTGCAGTACACAACAAATCTGGCTGTTCCGATGTGACTCCCGCTGTGAAATTACCATGACGACCGAGTGTAAACAAACAAAACACCGGCATATAGCGTATTTTTAAAGTCCTTAAAATAAAAATTTCCCCTCAGTTATAAATAAATATTCTGTAACTAAGTATTTTTTTATCATTTGTTTTGAAAATTTACATTTGGGGATCCCCAGTACGCACACATACATTCCATTGATATGTGTCGGCCATGATTCATGAATAACCGGAAAATGTACTAACCTTCATGTTTTCCTACGTATACATTGATAACTGGACGGTGATGTAATTAAGTTACTGATAGTTTCCAATTTGATGGCATTTTGAATTTTGCTACTCAAGCAAGTAAAATGCTCACAAAATCGTAAAATAAATCAGCAACCAGCTTGTGTCAATCAGCGTCCCTTGTAAACAACGTCACAGGATGACGATATATTACAAAAGTCAAAGTCGATGGTAGATGGTTGTCGTAAGTATTTATTCCGGATTTTTTTTCTATGTCAGCATTACAAGCTTTTTATTCCATTGGCATTTTTTTTTTTTTATTTCGTATCTAACAATAATTGTCGATTATTAACAACTGTTCAAGTGTTCGATATTATGTTTGACAACTCCGCTCCGCCATCTTGTTAGCGCACGAAATGATGAACGAATGAACTCCGACGTTTTTTTAAATATTTTTACGCTGGAATTGTTCAATCGAATCTATGTTGGAAAATACACAATAAATATGTTTTTCATGTTAACATCCATATCTTTGTTTTAAAATATCTCGTTCAAATATAAATAATTCAAAATCAATTCAAAATTTTCGAAGGAGGTAAATGGAACAGCCACCAAATGTCGTGTGTATACAGTTCACGAATGGTTAAAAAATACGGTATTTGTCCTATTAGAATCGAAATAATTCATGGCAGGCATAGAGTTGTGCAAATTTACACATGGGCTGGGCCTTTATATTCTTAGATTTTACCCCTCGCTTCCGCTCGGGGTAAAATTCGAATATAAAGGCCCTGTCCATGGGTAAATTTGCACAACTCTATGCCTGCCATGAACTATTTCTTAAGTATTTGTGTATTTATAAGGACGTTGTGGTGTCAACAATAATAAAATCAGGAAATTACGAAGTACAAAAATACATATCTCCTACAGTATCAATTCCTATCATTGTTTATTATAAATAATGAAATGAAATTGAAAAATACCGACTGTCGGGAGAGTTACAAATACAGTCGTGCAATGGTAGAAAGAGAGACAAATTGTATACCCTTAACCCCTAACATCTAATTACACTTTTGTATTTATTTATTTTTTGTTTATAAGAAGAGTTTGAAAATAACTATCCATAAATCGAGGAAGAACAGACACTAAAAGTCGCCAATAGAGAAAGGACAAAAAGGACAAACAACGATCTACAAAACATACACATAAAACTACAGAATGTTCTTCTGCGTTGATATACTATTCATTAAAAAATAAAACTTTTATTGTTTATATACTTGATTGAGTTTGCACCTGGTAAGATGGACGATAAGTTTAAAACAGTGAACGTTATAAAACCAATCAATCAGTCAATGCCTTGATCACAATACAGAAACTACAAAGTATAATAAGTTTAAGTAACAGGTACCATGTATCATTAAGGCCGGATTATGACTTTTGCAGCCCTAGACTAATGATATAATGAGGCCACTCTCTAACTCACCCGCATCCTTCTTGAATATTTATTACTCGAGACATATTTTAGCGACATTTACATAGCTTGAAGTAAACTTATTGCAAATTCTTTAAATAAACTAGAGTAGCTATCTTTTGATTGTCAATGAAAATATTCTTTAAGAAATACCAAGCTTATGTGGACATAGGCTGTAAGCTATATGAACCTATAGTAAAAATCCGTCCCTGGGCTTCATATATATATATATGGGAGTGGATGTGGTCGAGTGGTCTAGGGCGCTGGACGTAAGGCTAAGCGAATGGTGCTGCAGTGTATCAATGGTGTGGGTTCAAATCCCGTCGACAGCTCTAAAATCTAATTCTAACACTGTTTGGTTTACTTTTCAGACGTATATATATATATATAGACGTTTGTATAATATACTTTATTTTCCTGTGACTGTATAATGAATAATTCTTCATTATCCTATCCAATATATTAAAAATTGCTGAGTTAGATTGCTGTCAAATTATAATATTAAGTATATATGTACCATCTACACACGCTTATACACATGTCTTACGCCTATCCCTAGATTTACCTTACGAGACAAGGTAACACTACGACTATTGAAGCTCCTTTTTTAGGGAGTGGATGTAGTCGAGTGGTCTAGGGCGCTGGACGTAAGGCTAAGCGAATGGTGCTGCAGTGTAACAATGGTGTGGGTTCAAATCCCGTCGAGGGAAGAACAAAAATTTGACAGCTCTAAAATCTAATTCTAACACTGTTTGGTTTAATTTTCAGACGTATATAATATTTAGTATTAACCTAGTATCCTTTAAAGTAACTTTGAGATCCAGTGGGACAGATATATTGTATGGTTGTCACTTGCTTCTAGACGTTTGTATAATATACTTTATTTTCCTGTGACTGTATAATGAATAATTCTTCATTATCCTATCCAATATATTAAAAATTGCTGAGTTAGATTGCTGTCAAATTATAATATTAAGTATATATGTACCATCTACACACGCTTATACACATGTCTTACGCCTATCCCTAGATTTACCTTACGAGACAAGGTAACACTACGACTATTGAAGCTCCTTTTTTAGGGAGTGGATGTAGTCGAGTGGTCTAGGGCGCTGGACGTAAGGCTAAGCGAATGGTGCTGCAGTGTAACAATGGTGTGGGTTTAAATCCCGTCGAGGGAAGAACAAAAATTTGACAGCTCTAAAATCTAATTCTAACACTGTTTGGTTTAATTTTCAGACGTATATAATATTTAGTATTAACCTAGTATCCTTTAAAGTAACTTTGAGATCCAGTGGGACAGATATATTGTATGGTTGTCACTTGCTTCTAGACGTTTGTATAATATACTTTATTTTCCTGTGACTGTATAATGAATAATTCTTCATTATCCTATCCAATATATTAAAAATTGCTGAGTTAGATTGCTGTCAAATTATAATATTAAGTATATATGTACCATCTACACACGCTTATACACATGTCTTACGCCTATCCCTAGATTTACCTTACGAGACAAGGTAACACTACGACTATTGAAGCTCCTTTTTTAGGGAGTGGATGTAGTCGAGTGGTCTAGGGCGCTGGACGTAAGGCTAAGCGAATGGTGCTGCAGTGTAACAATGGTGTGGGTTCAAATCCCGTCGAGGGAAGAACAAAAATTTGACAGCTCTAAAATCTAATTCTAACACTGTTTAGTTTAATTTTCAGACGTATATATATATATATATATATATATATATGCATAAATGCTGTGCAGCACAGAGCTATCCGGTTTTTTATGGGTCTTGGTAAATATTCTCCTAATGACGCCATTAATGGGGATATGGGTTGGAAACCTCCGTGTGTTAAGCAATGGAGTTGTGTTTTTAGACACTGGGCTAGATGTAATGTTATGTCTACGGACAGTGGGAATTACAAAGTATTTCGATGGGCTTTTAGAAATGCTGTTAATAAAAAGAAAAATTGGTGTTTCAGAATTATGACAAATTTAGAGAATGCAATTTAGAACTATAAACTGATTTAGAGAATATTTTGCATAACAATGTTATAGCACAGTTAGAAGATTTTTTATTTGATAAATATAAAGTAAACTGGCAAAATAGAATGTTTTCACAAAAAGTTGGAAATAAATTGCAAACTTATAAATTGCTTAAAGAGGTTTTTGAAGCAGAGATGTATTTAAGTAAGAACATTCCAGGTCGATACAGAAGTGCCTTTGCTAAATTTAGGTGTGGTGTCGCTCCTCTGCGAATAGAAACAGGTCGTTATGAAAACAAGAATGTAAATGAACGAGTATGCTTTATATGTCATGATCAGATAGAAGATGAGAAACATGTTTTATTAGACTGCCCTTTATACGCAGATTTGCGTGAAAGTTTATTTAATGAAGTTAAAAGGAGTAATGTACATTTTATTATTTTATCTGATGATGATAAGTTTATATATCTATTTAAAAGTACTGAGTGTTATGATATGGTTGCCAAGACCTGCTTTAATATTTTAAGTAGAAGAAATATTTTTTTTTATTCTTGATTGATAGCTAACTTTTTACTGAACTGAAATGTTTTAGACATGATTTAAAGTTTTAATTTAATGAAATTTATATAGTCTCTCATAATTCTTTATAGAATGGCACTTGTATTCTATCTATAAAACTTTTGTTTTATACAATGTATATATTCACGGCTGGTAATCGGCACAAGCAGAACAGTCGGTTCTGCAAAGAAATTCGTGAGGATAACTTCCGGTTTTGGTGGAGGAGAGTTCACGAAGACGCTTCGCAAGGTATGTACATGTCAAAAATTGAAATTTGATTTTTTACTGCTCGAATATTGCAAAATCAGAGAATGCTATGCTGTGGCGAATGCTTTCACGATTAGAAACATGTATAGTTTATTGTTGTATATGAACTGTAACTCTCGCAAAATCAATCGTCCCACGAAAAACATGACGAAAATTGTGACACTCTTACATTTCTAAGTTGTTCTTGACAAAGATGCAAGTTAAATTTTCAATATTTTTTCATCGTGAGAGTCTAAATGTAATCGGAGATAAATTCCGATTCGTCAGAAGTAAATTGAAGTCTAGATAAATCTACAAACTGTCAATTTTCTCGTTTTCCTGCTTGAGGAGATCGGTTCTGATAGAGCACATTGCGAATGCATGAGGAGATTTGCTAGTTTTGTTAATTGTTTTCTGCAAAATTGATAAATTGACACTTTTAAACATAACACTGATAAATACTCTAATCAAAATAAACTATTCTCTGTCCACTTTCAGGAGATGCCAGAATTCAAGGGAAAGAGGAAAAGGGGACTGACATTGACTCTTTACAAAAAACCATTTCGATATAGATTGCCTGTATCACCGCCAAGGAAACGAACAAAAACAAGTAGCAGTACACCAAATTGAAAATCCCCATCAACCAGGACACCAAGTTTATTAAAAAAATCTCTTTCAATTTCAAAATATTTATATCCTTTCAAACGGGTTTCCACACCTATTCGGCGCAACCTTTTTACTTAAGATGACGGAAACTTCACCGCAGATCTACAAAATGTTTCCTTTATGAATCTTGATGAAAGTATAGGCAAGATAGAAGTTGACCCGAAGGAAGAAGCTTCAGTAGTTGAAGTTTTTCAAGATGTTCTTGACAAACTTTCTGATGTTGGGAAAAAGGACAAGCTATTGAAATTCTTTAAATTAGTACAAGATGGAAAAATCCCTTTGAATAACATTGCATTTGAGTTGGTTTTGGACATTGTAGAATGGTTTGACAAAGATGAATCACGTCAAATGAGATATTCGCCATCAACTCTCCAATTTTTTTGGTTAGGGAGAAAGTTATTTGGTGGTCGCTTCATTCGGTTTATGTCTGGCCCAAAACATGAAAGTGACATTTTAACAGGATCTTCAACGCCGAATAGGTGTGGAAACCCGTTTGAAAGAATATAAATATTTTGAAATTGAAAGAGATTGTTTTAATAAACTTGGTGTCCTGATTGATGGGGATTTTAAATTTGGTGTACTGATACTTGTTTTTGTTCGTTTCCTTGGCGTTGATACAGGTAATCTATATCGAAATGTTTTTTTGTAAAGAATCAATATCAGTCCCCATTTCCTCTTTTCCTTGAATCCTGGCATCTCCTGAAAGTGGACAGAGTATTTATCAGTGTTATGTTTAAAAGTGTCAATTTATCAATTTTGCAGAAAACAATTAACAAAACTAGCAAATCTCCTCATGCATTAGCAATGTGCTCTATCAGAACCGATCTCCTCAAGCAGGAAAACGAGAAAATTGACAGTTTGTAGATTTATCTAGACTTCAATTTACTTCTGACGAATCGGAATTTATCTCCGATTACATTTAGACTCTCACGATGAAAATATATTGAAAATTTAACTTGCATCTTTGTCAAGAATAACTTAGAAATGTAAGAGTGTCACAATTTTCATAATGTTTTTCGTGGGACGATTGATTTTGCGAGAGTTACAGTTCATATACAACAATAAACTATACATGTTTCTAATCGTGAAAGCATTCGCCACAGCATAGCATTCTCTGATTTTGCAATATTCGAGCAGTAAAAAATCAAATTTCAATTTTTGACATGTACATACCTTGCGAAGCGTCTTCGTGAACTCTCCTCCACCAAAACCGGAAGTTATCCTCACGAATTTCTTTGCAGAACCGACTGTTCTGCTTGTGCCGATTACCAGCCGTGATATTGTGATGATTGTGTATTATAAGTATTACATGTGGTGAGATTTTAATACAATATTGAATCTGAATCTGAATCTCTATACCTAAGTACGTTATCAGGAAAACAATTCACTGGTAGTAAATAAAAACAATGTAGTTTTATGTAACTTACTGTGAAAGAATGACAAAATACATATTCCTTTAACATCAAAAAGACTTTATCAACATCATCTCCAAAGTAAAATCACAGTCAGCTATAGCAAAGACATGCTAAGTAAAGAACTCTTATGAAAACATAAGGTAAATCGATTCTTTAAGAAATGATATAGAACCAACCATTATTAAAGGCAATACAAGATTGACAGAGAAAACACAACCAATCACGACTGGAGATTTGTTTTATTATGTGTTAATTGTTACATGTTTAGCAGTATCATTTGTAGATACTTGAATGTAAGTATTGATCTGCTTAAAGGAAGTTCTAACAAATATAGTATAACCAGTTAAAAGTCATTCTGTTGGATTTGTTTGAAATAAATACTGTGTGTTTTAATAACTATACATTTTATTGGTTTTAACTATTATACATGTACCATTTTAACTATTTAAAAGTACATGTATCAACGATTTAAGTAATCGTTTTTTGTGTCATTCCACTCCGGAACTGAAAATATGTTGCATGTATGGAGTATTCACCTTTTACAAACCGAATATTTCATCATCAGTTTCAAATAACAGATTGTAACAAATTGCTACATGCATGATAATTTATTTAGTGATTGTTATTTCTAATAGAATAAGTTTGCAAGCAATATATTGAGTTTCTATGATTATAATAATAATAGATCCCCTCAATTATAGAACATCTACCGATGACTCTTGATAACCAGACATTGGATGAGTCCCTACAACTTTGCTTTGTACGTCCTATGGTGCTTAGCGCTACTTTCATCAACATTCCAGTCATATCGTGGCGGTCAGTTTTATTGGTGGAGGAAACCGGAGTACCCGGTGAAAACTACCGGCCTTCCGCAAGTCACTGACAAACTTTATCAAATAATGTTGCATCGAGTACACATCGCCGTGATCGGGATTCGAACTCACAACGTTAACGGTGATAGGCACTCATTGCATAGGTAGTTGTAAATCCAACTACCATACCATCACGATGACAACGGCCCCTCTAGAACCCCAAGACTGTAGTATCTGTTGCTAAATTAAATGTTTACACCTGGTCAGAGAGTTTGTTTATTATAGATTAATTAATTAATCATTATATTTATTGTACTATTTTTCAATTCTCACGGAAAAAAATCACTCTACACAAGATTGTATAATTAATACATGAACGTCTGCAATCTGGAAATACAATTGGCTGTATGCATATCATGAAAGTGAAAGCTAAAAAATTATGCATCCATATAAGGAAAACTATACAATTTATCATTTGTATGAAATCATAGCATATGGAGCTTTTCTACAGATGTTGTCAGTTTATCTTATAATACATCTTTTATCGTTCTTTTTCATTCATGTAGCCTACATTCTGTCAGCTTTATTTGTTTGTTTTCATATTTTTTTTAAATTCGGATGTGTAAATATAAAATGTGTTGCTGTTATAAATGATGAAAGTTTTAGTGTTTCATTGATGATTCAGAAGATATATTGTTCATGTGAGTGTTCTTAGGTTGACAAGTCATTCAATGTCTCGTTTCCATCTATCTGTTTTTAATCTCAGTTGGTCCATAAAACATGCGTGTTATTGTCATCATTTTGCGTCTGACGTCGTCATCCTACGTAAATAACTTCTCTGAATTTACTAGGTAAAAATGAAAAACATAATGCAGGAATGCTATTTTCTGTGGTTGGTGTTGTTCTTATTTGAATTATGTATTCAATACAATATGCTCCGTTTATATGGATGCTACTGGTTGAGCAGGAACCGCTGATGCGTTCGGAGCCCATTGGTTTTCTCCCGCTTTTCAGTGCGGTTCACGATGTTCAATATTGAGTTCTCTGTGTAGTGTTTTGTCGCTCATTGTTGGTCTGTTTGTCTTTTTGGTCATTAGATTGTCTGACCGCCATCGATCTATGGCTTCTAATTGCCCCTGTGCAATCTTCAACCTTTTGTTTTAATTGTGACATAGTTCAAATGTTCCTTATTCGAAAGTGCAACGTTAGATTAAACAATATGTAAACGAAAACATGTTCGGTTACAAACCGGAGAGACTATCAGATTTCTACGAGTCGCAAGCGTATTTTACAATATAATCTTAATGTCCACCAGAAACAACACTATAGCCAGAAGAAAAGTTTGTCTTACAGCTGTTCATCAACGATTACTCCTAACAAGATATAGAAATGAAATATACTAGAAGACAAGAACCTACATTCTGCTATAATGGACATAACAATAGACACAGTGGCCAGATAGTTATGTGGGTGTTTAATAGGAGGCATGAACTGCCCCTTCGCGAACATCGTGGTTCACTACAAGATGTTGGTGAGGTCCGTGTTGCTCATCTTTTTAGTTTTCTGTGTTATGTTCTGTTTTTAATTTCGTTTGTCTTCGTCCTGTGTCTTGTGTGCCCATTCTTGTCATTGTCTCTGGACTGTCCATTCTTTCCTGCCCCTTAGGTTTTATGTAACGTTTATTTATAACAAAAAATAATGTCACTTATAATCGTTAAACTCTATATGACATTCATACTGGGGACTACATCTCGATTAACAACCCGCCACTATATAACTGACATAGTGTTGAAAGTCGCGTTAAACACCATAAACCAAACCATCGATTAACATTTTGTTCATCAAAGAAGCGATCGATATCTGAAATTATCTAACACTGTAGGTGTGTGCATTTCCCCTCATGAATCATTGCTCTCTCTTATGAAACAATTAGACTGACAACTATTTATAGAAAATATCTCTGCTATAAGTTGTACACTCTGTCAGTTACAGATCACATATTAGACAAAGTACTCCACTTTATGTCTACTACTACTAAATATACAACAGAGTTATTTCTACCTAATTAAGAAGTACTTTATATTGATTTAGTTTTCTATTATATTTCCTAAAACAGCATTAAAAACTTGCTTTAATGTACTGGCACTGTGATTGGTTTGATTTAAGTCTATGCAATTTGTTGGAACTTAAACATACATTGCCTTCTATAATTACATACTAGATTTGTACATTTCTTAATAGGAATCTAGTTTATAAAGAGCAAATATTCTATTTTATTCGCGAAAATAAATTTGATCTTTCATTTTATTATAAAAACTACTCACGAATGTGATTCTATTAAGTTATTGCATAAGATGATTTCCGTTTTTATATCAGTTCTAAAGCGAATACTAAATTGCTTCAATGTTAGTTGATACCGGAAACACGATCTAGCAGTCAAATTTTCAGCAATTCTGTCTATTACAAAATACCATACAGAGTAGTATAAGAGAAACTTAACGATTAGTATTTGACAATTTCTCTCAACCAAACATTGTAATAAGTCCAACGACTCCGAAATCAACAACAAAATGAGGCCTTAAATAACGTCATATTCGGCAGTCGAACCTCTAATGTCATCTAAGACATCACATGTGGATATGATAAGGAACAAATACCTTCATCTTCAATCCAGACATTTGTTTCTAAAAGGAATTCAGTGGGAAAAAAGAAAGTTATCATTTTGGGTGTTGGTCAATTTGCGGTCTATTACCACTTTGGTATCTTCAAACTCTTCTTGGCCCATAATACTAGCTTAACCAAGGTATTTATTGAAGTGACTGTACCAAGCCATGAGTGTGGACGTTTATGTATATAAAGTAATCAATTCTTCCCCTGTCTAACATATGTTCCCATTAGAACTGTTCTAACGGCGTGGCATTGTTTGGTTTTCATTGTATTTATGATGTAATTGATAATCTGGGCTATCCTGTTTACGCCTTTTGGAATACTTACGCCCAAGGATTATTTAACTTTCCAATCTTTTGTATATGTACCTAATGCAGATTTTTCCGGTAAAGCGTCTTATGCATTAAATTAGATGATTGCGTTGTTATTCTAAATGCTTCAATGTTAGGTTTGTAGTGTTAAACGCCACCTTCAACAACATTTCAGTTATATCGTGGTGGTCAGTTTTATTGCTGAATGAAACTGGGGTACCCGGGGAAAACCACCGATCTTTCACCGACAAACTTTAACAGATAGCGTATAATAATATAATTGCTTCAGAATATGACTATTGTTTCACTATTATCTGTTACGATGGCCGTGTATACTATCTAATATGACTATTGTTTCACTATTATCTGTTACATGGCCGTGTATACTATCTAATATGACTATTGTATCACTATTATCTGTTACGATGGCCGTGTATACTATCTAATATGACTATTGTTTGACTATTATCTGTTACGATGGCCGTGTATACTATATAATATGACTATTGTTTCACTATTATCTGTTACAATGGCCGTGTATACTATCTACTATGACTATTGTTTCACTATTATCTGCTACGATGGCCGTGTATACTATATAATATGACTATTGTTCGACTATTATCTGTTACGATGGCCGTGTATACTATCTAATATGACTATTGTTTCACTATTATCTGTTACGGTGGCCGTGTATACTATCTAATATGACTATTGTTTCACTATTATCTGTTACGAAGGCTGTGTATACTATCTAATATGACTATTGTTCGACTATTATCTGTTACGATGGCCGTGTATACTATCTAATATGACTATTGTTTCACTATTATCTGTTACGATGGCCGTGTATACTATCTAATATGACTATTGTTTGACCATTATCTGTTACGATGGCCGTGTATACTATCTAATATGACTATTGTTTCACTATTATCTGTTACGAAGGCCGTGTATACTATCTAATATGACTATTGTTTCACTAGTATCTGTTACGATGGCCGTGTATACTATCTAATATGACTATTGTTTCACTATTATCTGTTACGATGGCCGTGTATACTATATAATATGACTATTGTTTGAATATTATCTGTTGCGATGGCCGTGTATACTATCTAATATGACTATTGTTTCACTATTATCTGTTACGATGGCCGTGTATACTATCTAATATGACTTTTGTTTCACTATTATCTGTTACGATGGCCGTGTATACTATATAATATGACTATTTTTTCACTATTATCTGTGACGATGGCCGTGTATACTATATAATATGACTATTGTTTCACTATTATCTGTTACGATAGCCGTGTATACTATCTAATATGACTATTGTTTCACTATTATCTGTTACGAAGGCCGTGTATACTATCTAATATGACTATTGTTTCACTAGTATCTGTTACGATGGCCGTGTATACTATCTAATATGACTATTGTTTCACTATTATCTGTTACATGGCCGTGTATACTATCTAATATGAATATGGTTTCACTATTATCTGTTACGATGGTTGTGTATACTATCTAATATGACAATTGTTTCACTATTATCTGTTACGATGGCCGTGTATACTATCTAATATGACTACTGTTTCACTATTATCTGTTACGATGGCCGTGTATACTATCTAATATGACTATTGTATCACTATTATCTGTTACGATGGCCGTGTATACTATCTAATATGACTATTGTATCACTATTATCTGTTACGATGGCCGTGTATACTATCTAATATGACTATTGTTTCACTATTATCTGTTACATGGCCGTGTATACTATCTAATATGACTATTGTTTCAATATTATATGTTACGATGGCCGTGCATACTATCTAATATGACTATTGTTTCACTATTATCTGTTACGATGGCCGTGTATACTATCTAATATGACTATTGTATCACTATTATCTGTTACGATGGCCTTGTATGCTATCTAATATGACTATTGTTTGATTATTATCTGTTATGATGGCCGTGTATTTTATCTAATATGACTATTGTTTAACTATTATCTGTTACGATGGCTGTGTATACTATATAATATGACTATTGTTTCACTATTATCTGTTACGATGGCCGTGTATACTATCTAATATGACTATTGTTTCACTATTATCTGTTACGATGGCTGTGTATACTATCTAATATGACTATTGTTTCACTATTATCTGTTACGATGGCCGTGTATACTATCTAATATGACTATTGTTTCATTATTATCTGTTACGATGGCCGTGTATACTATCTAATATGACTATTGATTCACTATTATCTGTGACTATGGCCGTGTAAACTATCTAATATGTAACAAATAGTTAAGACCATCAGCTCTCTAAATATGTAGTGACAATTTAAATTTGGTATGTATAATTTTCAAAATTGTAATAACTCTCTTTGCGGGTGATAAATTAAGCTTTACATTTTATCATTACGTGGAAAGCATTTGTAATTCACAAAGAGTAAGAAAGGGAAACTAGTTTAACTAGCCATTGTTGTTATTGGCGTGCCTTTACCAAGCCAGGAGAGTCAGTGGTCATGTATTTGTGTGGGGGTGCACATCCATTTTGCCTCTACATACGATTATAATTTTTAGAACTGTTTCGTTGTATATTTTCGTTTTTTAATTTTACGCAACATCGTTTCCGAACACTGGTTTAACTATATATAAATGATTAAATGTCTTAAATTGCAGATGTATTTAAAAATTATTTATTAGGTGTTCCTACTTTTTATTTAAGGAAGACTACACTCATGCTAATATATAGTTGTCCTTTATCGATAGATATACGTCATGCACGTGTCCTTTATAGACAGTGATATGCTTTATACAGGTGATGGAAATTCCAGAAACGCGCCGTACGCACTGTATTAGGTATCTACGTTTGCAGTTTGATTGATGTAAGGTTAACATTTTATCAAGTTCTTCCTGTAACTGTGGCGCACCATGTACATAGTATCACCATTTCTTAGTTGATTGTGATAAATATTACGCTCCTGAAGGGAGCGGTAATGGTAGAAGTATGAATAGGCTACGTACTAATGCACTTCAAAATGTTCAACAACATGGCTGCCAACCGGAAATCAATTAAAAAACTAATTATAAGATGCACACACCCAAAATTGATAAAATAAAATCGTACAAAAATTAATTTCAATACTCATTGCACTTGACTTTCTTTTTCCAGGCATGTGAAATTTCTTTGCTTGCTTTATGGAGTCTTGTCATTTATTTATTTAAATAATCCGCAACTAGCGTATGATTGGTCACGTGACCTAAACTATCTCCGATATAAACAATACGCGAGTAGCAAATAAAGTGATCGATGCAACGAGAGAAAAAGAAGAAATACAGAACAATACACCTCTAGTCGATTTTTTTTCAAATAAAAATGAAACAATGAAACGGAAAATCCCGAACTCAAAGCGAATCTTTAATCATTTGCCACTGCGCATTCTCATTCATTGTGATCTTCTGCTGCAAGAAATCCAAATTTTCTGCTGTAGAGTCTTAGGTAGTATTATTTTTATATTAACTAGTATAAGTATGTCATTGAAAGTTCCGTGTGATGTAAAAGGTGCCCAGACTACCTTTACAACTGGTAATATAAGAGCTGGTAGTAGGTCCTATGCTGATGTAGTCAAAACTGGTGTTCTGGGTGACCATACCTACTGTGACAATGCTACAATCCAGCATAATTTACAAGGAGTAACAGGTGCTTTGCTGGAGCATGATTATTATGATTGTGATTCTGAGTTCCCAACTTTAGGCAATCTCCAGCAACCTAAACATCAGAATCCCAGCACGCTGTTTGACCATGGAATGTACACATATGATCCAATACCTCTCCCTCAGTTTAAAACGCTGGAGAGGATATTTTGTAAACAGGAAGAAAAATTACTGTTCTTCGGGAGCGTTTCAGGTTGCACCTGCCTCATATTAAAATTATAGGGAAATAGTATGTACTAGTCTTAATTGGCTACCATCTAACATTAATGTTCATGTCAATCTACTGACAAAAGGAAGTGTTATCCAAATAGGCCTATATGAAAAAAAAGCATCTATTTCAAAAATCTTTTATTTTTAATATTATTATATTAAACACTCCAAAAAATCTAAAATTGCCTAGAAAGATTCAATGAAACAACACACATTTTTAAAAATTATTTTTGTTCTTCCCTTTCTTATATATTTAGTCTATATCTTTATATATTTTTTGGAGGGGCTGTCGTGGACGTTATCGTATGGTAGTTGGATTTACATCTACCTATGCAAGCAGTACCTATCAACACTAACTTTGTGAGTTTGAATCCCACTCAATCCAAGGCAATACAACATTATGTAATAAAGTTTGTCAGTGACTTGCGACAGGTCTATGGTTTTCTCCGGGTACTCCGGTTTCATCCACCAATAAAACTGACCGACACAATATTATTGAAATATTGTTGAAAGTGACGTTAAGCACCATAAATCAACCAACCATCTATATTTGTGTATATACTCGTTCTGTGTTTATTTATATGCATATTATACAATGTACATGTATGTGCCACTGTATTGTATGCACATCTTCTATTGACGGCTTCTGGTTACCCCTTTGGTATTTTTATGTTTTAAATTATACCCTGTTCGCACTACTCATCAATTTCTAATTTGAAACTGGATTGCCTTTCACTTGTATTCCGTATTAAATACGTATTTGTGCTTCCGAATTCAAACTACCTCGTGGTAGTGGTTTGAAGTCCGATTTGAACAAAATTCGATTTGAATTCGAATTAAATGTATCACGCATGTCTACCGTGGTAAAAAAAACACGTGCATATTTTGATTACAATAAAACATTCTCAAAATGACAGGGCATTGATTGTTTTAGTCAGGAGAGGAAACATCACGTCTAATAGCCATCTCGGAAAATGAAGAAGTGCAAAATGAGCTAGATGGAATGTACATTTGCTGAAAACAACTCCAAATTATCCCATTGGTCGTTTATTATGTCTCTCCCCACTTTGGTGACTATGCCGTGTAAACTATCTAATATGTAACAAATAGTTAAGACCATCAGCTCTCTAAATATGTAGTGACAATTTAAATTTGGTATGTATAATTTTCAAAATTGTAATAACGCTCTTTGCGGGTGATAAATGAAGCTTTACATTTTATCATTACGTGTAAAGCATTTGTAATTCACAAAGAGTAAGAAAGGGAAACTAGTTTAACTAGCCATTGTTGTTATTGGCGTGCCTGTACCAAGCCAGGAGAGTCAGTGGTCATGTATTTGTGTGGGGGGTGCACATCCATTTTGCCTCTATCTACGATTATAATTTTTAGAACTGTTTCGTTGTATATTTTCGTTTTTTAATTTTACGCAACATCGTTTCCGAACACTGGTTTAACTATATATAAATGATTAAATGTCTTAAATTGCAGATGTATTTAAAAATTATTTATTAGGTGTTCCTACTTTTTATTTAAGGAAGACTACACTCATGCTAATATATAGTTGTCCTTTATCGATAGATATACGTCATGCAAGTGTCCTTTATAGACAGTGATATGCTTTATACAGGTGATGGAAATTCCAGAAACGCGCCGTACGCACTGTATTAGGTATCTACGTTTGCAGTTTGATTGATGTAAGGTTAACATTTTATCAAGTTCTTCCTGTAACTGTGGCGCACCATGTACATAGTATCACCATTTCTTAGTTGATTGTGATAAATATTACGCTCCTGAAGGGAGCGGTAATGGTAGAAGTATGAATAGGCTACGTACTAATGCACTTCAAAACGTTCAACAACATGGCTGCTAACCGGAAATCAATTAAAAAACTAATTATAAGATGTACACACGCAAAATTGATAAAATAAAATCGTACAAAAATTAATTTCAATACTCATTGCACTTGACTTTCTTTTTCCAGGCATGTGAAATTTCTTTGCTTGCTTTATGGAGTCTTGTCATTTATTTATTTAAATAATCCGCAACTAGCGTATGATTGGTCACGTGACCTAAACTATCTCCAATATAAACAATACGCGAGTAGCAAATAAAGTGATCGATGCAACGAGAGAAAAGAAGAAATACAGAACAATACATCTCTAGTCGATTTTTTTTCAAATAAAAATGAAACAATGAAACGGAAAATCCCGAAATCAAAGCGAATCTTTAATCATTTGCCACTGCGCATTCTCATTCATTGTGATCGTCTGCTGCAAGAAATCCAAATTTTCTGCTGTAGAGTCTTAGGTAGTGTTATTTTTATATTAACTAGTATAAGTATGTCATTGAAAGTTCCGTGTGATGTAAAAAGTGCCCAGACTACCTTTACAACTGGTAATATAAGAGCTGGTAGTAGGTCTTATGCTGATGTATTCAAACTGGTGTTCTGGGTGACCATACCTACTGTGACAATGCTACAATCCAGCATAATTTACAAGGGGTAACAGGTGCTTTGCTGGAGCATGATTATTATGATTGTGATTCTGAGTTCCCAACTTTAGGCAATCTCCAGGAACCTAAACATCAGAATCCCAGCACGCTGTTTGACCATGGAATGTACACATATGATCCAATACCTCTCCCTCAGTTTAAAACGCTGGAGAGGATATTTTGTAAACAGGAAGAAAAATTACTATTCTTCGGGAGCGTTTCAGGTTGCACCTGCCTCATATTAAAATTATAGGGAAATAGTATGTACTAGTCTTAATTGGCTACCATCTAACATTAATGTTCATGTCAATCTACTGACAAAAGGAAGTGTTATCCAAATAGGCCTATATGAAAAAAAAGCATCTATTTCAAAAATCTTTTATTTTTAATATTATTATATTAAACACTCCAAAAAATCTAAAATTGCCTAGAAAGATTCAATGAAACAACACACATTTTTAAAAATTATTTTTGTTCTTCCCTTTCTTATATATTTAGTCTATATCTTTATATATTTTTTGGAGGGTCTGTCGCGGACGTTATCGTATGGTAGTTGGATTTACATCTACCTATGCAATCAGTACCTATCAACACTAACGTTGTGAGTTTGAATCCCACTCAATCCAAGGCAATACAACATTATGTAATAAAGTTTGTCAGTGACTTGCGACAGGTCTATGGTTTTCTCCGGGTACTCCGGTTTCATCCACCAATAAAACTGACCGCCACAATATTATTGAAATATTGTTGAAAGTGACCTTAAACACCATAAATCAACCAACCATCTATATTTGTGTATATACTCGTTCTGTGTTTATTTATATGCATATTATACAATGTACATGTATGTGCCACTGTATTGTATGCACATCTTCTATTGACGGCTTCTGGTTACCCCTTTGGTATTTTTATGTTTTAAATTATACCCTGTTCGCACTACTCATCAATTTCTAATTTGAAACTGGATTGCCTTTCACTTGTATTCCGTATTAAATACGTATTTGTGCTTCCGAATTCAAACTACCTCGTGGTAGTGGTTTGAAGTCCGATTTGAACAAAATTCGATTTGAATTCGAATTAAACGTATCACGCATGTCTACCGTGGTAAAAAAAAACACGTGCATATTTTGATTACAATAAAACATTCTCAAAATGACAGGGCATTGATTGTTTTAGTCAGGAGAGGAAACATCACGTCTAATAGCCATCTCGGAAAATGAAGAAGTGCAAAATGAGCTAGATGGAATGTACATTTGCTGAAAACAACTCCAAATTATCCCATTGGTCGTTTATTATGTCTCCCCCCACTTTGGTGACTATGGCCGTGTAAACTATCTAATATGTAACAAATAGTTAAGACCATCAGCTCTCTAAATATGTAGTGACAATTTAAATTTGGTATGTATAATTTTCAAAATTGTAATAACGCTCTTTGCGAGTGATAAATGAAGCTTTACATTTTATCATTACGTGGAAAGCATTTGTAATTCACAAAGAGTAAGAAAGGGAAACTAGTTTAACTAGCCATTGTTGTTATTGTGGGATTTTGTGGGAGTTATGCCCCTTTGAACTTAGAAATTTCCCGACATTTACTATTGATGCAGCTTGTCAGCGCAACTCCTCTGAAATTACTGAACAGAATTTCATGAAACTTGGTAGGTAGTAAGGACACCATATGTAGTTGTGCATATTACCAGGAAATGTTGATCTCCTGAATTTTGTGGGAGTTATGCCCCTTTGAACTTAAATATTTCCCGAAATATACTTCTGAAGCAGCTTGTCAGTACAACTCCTCTGAAACTACTGAACAGAATTTCATGAAACTTGGTAGGTAGTAAGGACACCATATGTAGCTGTGAATATTACCAGGACATTTTGATCCCCTAAATTTTGTGAGAGTTATTTGCAAAAACGCTAGTGTAATATCCCTTACTGAAACTTGTATATATATATATATATATATATACGTCTAAAATGGTTTGTAAAACAACACCAAGTACACAAAACAAAGTGATAAAGAATTAAACACTTCGTAGAATGACAAAAGTTTCGTCCCACCGAGGGACTTTATCAATGTCTAATTAAATAAAATCTCGAAACAATATGGCGACTTTTCAAATTTCAAAAAAAAGTTTTTGACGGTCCATGTACGGCACAAAAGAACCAGAAGATGCACATATGAAACTACATGCATAAAAGAATGGAAATCCTACATATAAATTAATAAAAGTACAATAACAATAATATAAATATACAATAGGGCTACACATTTAAATAAAGGTTAAATTAGAAATCAAAATAAATATAAAAATGAGACATTATTGGTAAATGTATCAAATAGCACTGTCAAAATATTGTTGAAAATGGTATGACACCCAAACTCATTCAAAAAAACGGCCCGCCACAGTGTGGAATATATACTTTGGGCCAATAGAGCAAACTGTATGTCCTAATACGACTGGAGGAGATCAACACGAATAGGAGTCAAGAGAGGATATTACTTTTTCTCATTGATTCCATTCGGTGATAAGTAAGGTAAGGTCTTATCACCGAATGGAATCAATGAGAAAAAGTAATATCCTCTCTTGACTCTTATCACCGAATGGAATCAATGAGAAAAAGTAATATCCTCTCTTGACTCCTATTCGTGTTGATCTCCTCCAGTCGTATTAGGACATACAGTTTGCTCTATTGGCCCAAAGTATATATTCCACACTGTGGCGGGCCGTTTTTTTGAATGAGTTTGGGTATCATACCATTTTCAACAATATTTTGACAGTGCTATTTGATACATTTACCAATAATGTCTCATTTTTATATTTATTTGATTTCTAATTTAACCTTTATTTAAATATGTAGCCCTATTGTATATTTATATTATTGTTATTGTACTTTTATTAATTTATATGTAGGATTTCCATTCTTTTATGCATGTAGTTTCATATGTGCATCTTCTGGTTCTTTTGTGCCGTACATGGACCGTCAAAAACTTTTTTTTGAAATTTGAAAAGTCGCCATATTGTTTCGAGATTTTATTTAATTAGACATTGATAAAGTCCCTCGGTGGGACGAAACTTTTGTCATTCTACGAAGTGTTTAATTCTTTATCACTTTGTTTTGTGTACTTGGTGTTGTTTTACAAACCATTTTAGACGTTTATAATTGTTTTACTTGTATAGTATCGTTATACCGTAACGATCCAACACCCCGTAAGATTGATCGTTGACTGGTTTTTCAGACGTTGTATATATATATATATATTTATACGTCTGAAAATTAAACCAAACAGTGTTAGAATTAGATTTTAGAGCTGTCAAATTTTTGTTCTTCCCTCGACGGGATTTGAACCCACACCATTGATACACTGCAGCACCATTCGCTTAGCCTTACGTCTAGCGCCCTAGACCGCTCGACTACATCCACTCCCTATAAAAAGGAGCTTCAATAGTCGTAGTGTTACCTTGTCTCGTAAGGAAAATCTAGGGATAGACGTAAGACATGTGTATAAGCGTGTGTAGATGGTACATATATATATATATATATATATATGTACCATATGTACAAGAGTCTATCATAATGTCACTATTTCCCTGAAAAAGTTTTTCATAACCAATCCATTGATTTTAGAAGAACAAACCTCCTTTAAAATCATTAGAACACAGGCTGAGCAATTTTCTGGAATGGGGAACTTTGCCATGACAGTATGGAATAGTACCTATAACCCTTGCTTTAGCACTTTTGATCAATTTTTTTTTGTGTTTCATGGATTAAAAACAGGTTTTTTTTGTTATTCATTGAAGCTTAATTTTATTTGTTACCTAATTATATTTTTTACCTTTAACTACAGTTTGTGGGACGGGGGGAGACATACGTTTTTGTGGGCAAAAACAAACTTTAATTATTTTTGTTTTTGCCAGCGCAAACATGTATATTCTTGAGCATTGCAATATCTGTAACTGGATTTAAACAAGTGTGTGTGAACGCAAATGAGATGTCAGTTCCGATGTTTAAATTACATATATAAATCGGATATTATTACTCTATATGAAAAGAGGCTTTAATGGTATTACTGTATGCATATTACAATAGTCACTTTATCTCGATACTTTGTTAGTCTAAGAGAATTACGGGAACAATATCATGTATGTTGAATCAGATTAACCTAAGAATATAACAATAAAGCAAAGTGACGTCAACAGTAGGACTTACTACTCTTTCTGATTGTTACATATTTGATGTCATTTAAATATTATATGGTATATGTGCTTTACAGTCATTCCAGAAAAATGGGCCCTCTTTTTTGATTAAAATAACGTTACTGTCGTTTGCCAATTGCACATTTATTTTACTAAAATAATATGATTTTATATTTTGATCGATGTTACTTTAATCTGTATCTGAAAAAAAATAAAGAATGGGTCCATTATTGGAAATCTGCTTTTCTTGCTGCTGCTGCAAAAGAGCTTACAAATGGATTTTTTCCGTGTCGCATAGTAAATAACAGTAAAACGCACGTGCATTAAAGGAACGTTTCTATTAAAACATTAAAGTTGTTTTCGTAAAAAGTGTCAAAATATATATATATTGAGACAAAAAAGGCGTAAAAAAGATTTACGCAATCCAAACAGTAAATGTTTTACATTCGGCCGGGTCAATTCACACTCGCGTATAGATATCATTTTCATCAGCAGTGAACTTAATTTTGCATCACAAAAGATTAAAATTATTCATTTTCCATTTAGTGATCATGATGGTGTTATCATGACATTGAAAGTAAGTGAACCAGAACGAGGTCCGGGGTTATGGAAGATGAATTATACCGTTATTCAAACAGATTTATCTAAGCACATATTTGAAAGTTTTTGGAATAAATGGAAACTTCAGAAAAATAACTTCAAAAATAAATTGGAATGGTGGGAGCAAACTAAGATTAAAATAAAAAGCTTAACTATAGGCGTATCAAAAAAATTAAACATAACTGAAACGAAACTCAAGATCTGGGAAACTACTTTAGAGAAACTTGTTGAAAGTAACTCGGACAATAAAAATGAAATATCTGAGTTAAGGGGCAACATTAAAGGGTACTATGAAAAAAAAGGAGAAGCCTCTAGAATTCGATCAAAAGTAAATTGGTATGAAAAGGGGGAAAAATCTACAAAGTATTTCTTTTAACCTAGAGAAAAAGAAGGGTAAAGAAAAACTATGGAATAGAGTTAAAACTAACGATGGCAAATATAAAGAGGATATTGTGTCTATTTTAGAGGAACAAGTAAATTTTTTCGAAAAACTCTTTACCTCAGAAGGATGGGACAGTGATTCGGCCGCATATTTATTAAATAATTTGGAAAAAAAAGTCAAGAGGATAAAGAGATTTGTGATGAAGGAATAACTTTGGATGAAATTTCAAAGGCAGTAAAATTACAAAAACCCGATAAATCACCAGGGGAGGATGGGATTGTTAGTGAATTTTACAGACATTATTGGTATCTTATTTGAGAAGATTTTGAGTCTGTGGTGAGGGAGATTTTTGATCAAAAACTACTTAGTGAATCTCAGAATAGGGGAATAATTACACTTATTTTCAAATCGGGGGAAAGGGAGGATATAAAAAACTGGAGGCCTATTACTCTTCTAAACGTGGATTACAAAATTGTGTCAAAAATATTAGCCGAGAGACTAAAACGTGTATTACCAAATATAATTAATACCGACCAAAGGGGAACCAAAGGGTAGGAATATTTTTCAGGGGAATAGATTATTACAGGATATCATAGACTATGCAGAAATGGAAGATGAAGAGGGGGCAATTATATTCCTAGATCAACAGAAAGCGTTCGATAGAGTTGAGTGGGGGTGGATAGATTTGTGTTTTGAAAAATTTGGCTTTAGTGACTGTTTCAGGGGCTGGGTAAAAATGCTTTTCAAAAATGCAAAAACAAGTATTCAGACGAACGAATTTGTATCCCGCTTCGTCAACATTTCACGTTCAATCCGTCAAGGATGCCCAATCGCTCCGATGCTATACATTTTGCAGGCGGAGCCATTGGCGGCATCCATTAGACGCAATCCCAAGATAGTAGGCATATCTTTACCAAATAGAAATGGACCGGATATAGAGTCAAAGGTAAACATGTTTGCTGATGACACTCAATTGATTAATAAAACTGAAGAATCCATCGAGGAAACATTTAAAACACTTGAAATATATGAAAAAGCTTCTGGGGCAAAAATGAATTTGGAAAAAACAGTGGGGATGTATCTAGGGAAATGGCGTAATAAAAACCCGAGATTTAAAAATATTAAGTGGTCAACAAAACCGGTTAAAGCTTTGGGGGTA
Organism: Bathymodiolus brooksi; assembly: GCA_963680875.1. Lineage (NCBI taxonomy): Eukaryota > Metazoa > Mollusca > Bivalvia > Mytilida > Modiolidae > Bathymodiolus > Bathymodiolus brooksi. The sequence continues at coordinate 152,876,931 of OY804576.1, forward strand.
TTTCATGGATATGCAATTGACTTAGAAATGATTTGGTTAGAAAAAATTAATAAGATAAAAAGTTGTATGGAGGTTTGGAAATCAAGAGATCTTACGTATTTTGGAAAATTTTTAATTATCAAATCATTTGTCTTATCGGTAATAGGCTATGAAATAGAAATGAGGGGTATTCCAGTAAAATTTGAAAAGGAAATACATTCCATCATATGGGATTTTATATGGGATGGTAAAACAAATCAAATATCTAGAAACGTATGCAGTTTACCACAGAATAAAGGGGGGATGGGAATGGTGAACTTGAATCACTTTATTAAGGCAAAGCAAGTTAAATGTATGCATAATATAATACACTCAGAATTAGATAAATGGAATGTTATTGGTAAATATTGGCTGCCATCAATGGATTCAAAATTTGAGACCGATTTTTTTCTCTGTAAATGTTCAGATATCAAAGATATTGGACTAAGGAAGATTTCAAAATATTATCTGAATCTCATAAATTGCTGGTCTGAATTTCTGAGTTTAAATAAAATTAACACAAAAGAAAATATATTAGAGCAACATATATTTGGCAATTCGAAAATAAGATATAAACGAAAAGCTCTATTTTTGTCCAATTTCTCCAAAAGTGGGTTTAAAACGGTGAAAGATATCTGGGATCAAAATAGTAAAATATTTGTAAATTCCACTGAAATATTCAATAGACTGCGTGATAAAAGAAACTGGATTGCCGAATACAGCCGTATAAAACCATCATTTTCTCATGAACTACTTCTCATGCTCAAATCGGACAACATTAATCAAGAAAATACTAAAAGCTATCCATTTACAGTGAAAAATACATGCGAATTTATAAAAAATGATAATATTCTAGAAAATAAAAAACTTCTCCTCAAAGATATACAGTACTTTTTTGCAATAGAAAATATTCCAATATGTCAACAATAATGGGAAATTTATTTCGGAGTAGAATTACCATGGGAAGAAATATGGGGTAGACATTTTAAAAATCTCGCAAATAGAAAATCCAAACAATTACAATGGAAAGTGATACATAGAATAATATATACAGAAGACAGGTTACAAAAGATGAATAAATCTCCAAATGGTGGTTGTCATTTCTGTAAAGACCCCGAAAATTTAATGCATCTTTTCGTTAACTGTAAATTGGTGGATAGTGTGTGGACAGAAATTTTCCAAAAAATCAATGAATTTTATGAACAAAATGAAATTAAAACTATATCAAAATCAGAAAATTCGATAATCTTAGGAATAAGCCACAGAGACGACCAAATTAACGCAATAGTCAACACGATTTTGACAACCACAAAATGGATGATTTGGAAAGAACGAAATGTTGCTAAATACCAAAAGAAAAAAATTACTAAATTGAAAATTATCAACTTAATTAAAAGCGAAATTTCATTCATATTTTCTCTTGCCAAAAGTAAAACGGGAAATAATATCTATACAGAAATGACAAATATGTTTTGTATCTAACTGTTTCCATATGAATTAATTTATCTGCGTCACGGTGTTGTAAATGACCAGATACACACTCCTTTCTAGTACATTGTTGTATTGACACATATATTGATTATTTCTTACTTACAAAGCTGTCTGTTAATATGTAGACCCTATAGTGTATATGTTATTTATTAATCCAACTGCATTTTCCCTTTAATTCCATTTGAATGAATAACACAAACTGATGGTAATTGTAGGTCCCAAGAATGAAAATAGGAAAATGTATGTAAGAATAAATAGCCACGCTGCTGTCGTAAAACTACTCAAAACAATAAAGTGTGTTCGATTTATCAGGTAACTGCAGTTAGTTTTATTTAGTGATACCGTTCTCAAATCGCTATAGTTAGTTTTTTTCTATTTGCTACAATAATATTTGTTATAAAAAATAAAGTTAAAAAAAAAAATAAAAAAAAAAAATATATAGATCTATATATTAATAATAATAAAAAAAAAAGAAAAAACAAATTATTGATAACCCAAACTCTTTTGCGAGAAGCCAAAATGATGATATATGTGTTGTTAAATTAAATGTACATGTATGTTTGTAATTTTCATTTTGTGAATGAAAGGGAGTGTATTTTTTTTACTCAATTTGATATTTTCCCTGGTCAAATGAGTTATGTAAACCACAGGGGCCCCCTATGTAGCTCCCCTGGGCTACATAAGGTAATTATATAGCAGGGTTTTTGAATAAAATGATCTGAAATTTAAAAAAAAAAAAAAAAAAAAAAAAAAAAAAGATTTAGTGATAATTGCTTTGAATTGAATTTTAAAATGTGTCGCCAAATGCCATATATCATCCGTAACTAAAATTGTGGGTATCGTAACAAAACTTATTTGCGAAGAAACTGGAGGTAATATGATGTTTTATTAATTATCTTTGGTCAAAGAATATGTCTCCATCTCACATTATAATGTTAGCCAAATACAAAAATATGAGTCAAGAAACCTTATATATTGAAATGTCGCATTTTGATAAAATTAAGAAAGGCAAGTGTCAATGGCACTTATTTTCTCAAAACATTAAAGCAATAGAATAAAATAATCAATTAATTCAGCTCAACCCTTGTTTTACCCGCAATTATTTCTCAAAATGTTCCGTTTTTCTGACCTCCGTAACATTTGACATCCATAACGGAACTTTTACAACGAAAATAACAGGAAGTGTCGGACTTTTTACCCGGTGTATTGTTTTGTATAACACCGATATATGCAGACGAAAAGTTTTTAGCTGTAGCAAAAATGCAAAAATAGTAAAACAGAATGGACAGAAGAAAAAAGTAAGTGTTTAATATATTGCCTAGTATTTGAGAAGTATGTAGAAAGACTGAATAGATCCCATATCAATGTTTTAACGACAATATCAACTTCCAAGTTCACAGAAATCAATTGAATTGTCATTGACGTCACAACAGTGGTGCAATGGGAAATTATACCCGTAAACATTACACTGGTCAAGTGTTACGGAAGTCAGATAGAAAACACAGCCGACCATTTTAGCTCCGAAGTGACAATAAAAAATATATTTAAAAGAAATTGTTATCAAAAATTTTAAAGTAATGATAAAATCCCCCCGTAAAAATCCATTTTTACAGTGTTTAAAGATTAATGCTCAACACAAGCGGTGTTATGGATGTCAGATATAAATGAATTCAATATGCAAATTAACATTTAGTGTTTCATACCAATCAAAATACAGACAAATCATTTCAAAACTTTATTCTTATAGTAGTATATGTTGAATACATTTTATTTCTCAACACAATATCACATTTCAAATACGTTTTTCCATCTCTTGAGTCGTTACGCAGGTCATAAATCACAATTGTTACGGATGTCAGAAATCTAATAACTGCACATAAGAATAAATATTAAGCACATTTGCACCAAAAATACTTTTGAGCAGTGTCACCACTTCAACTGAGAGTCCGTCTGTCTGTCCGTTGACCATTTTTATTTTTAATTTCTTCGTCATATTTTACCTGGGTCCCCGAATGCGAAAGCAGTCTAGGAGTCTGATCACTCCGTCCGTCCGTGTGTCCGTCACAAAATGAGGGTTCTTCGTTTGTATAATCTGAAACTCAATCAGCTTAAGTTTGACATTTCTGAAATTTTGCGCAGTGAATTCAGATATCGATTGGTGAAGGGGAATTTGGAGTTCAGGCAAGATGGAACTATTTAGAATCGGGGCACGGGAAAGGCCCGTGTGGCGAATGGCCTAGGGGCCAGCGTGAAGAGATCTGCAGACAATGCCATCAAACACGGCAAAGCCAGCATACAGATAGAACCTGAAAAAGTTCTTAACGTTTTATCGGAACCACCCGCAAAGATAGGAAGTCGTGAACGATCTATGAAGATAGTAGATACCGATTTCGAAAACATAGAGAAGATCTTTTCAAAGATATAAACAATCTTAGTACATACTCCAGCATTTGTTCAATTTAATTGTTCTGGTGAATCAACAATTCAAAAAAAAAATTCCACATATCTAGAGATAGGTATTCTGACCTCCGTAACAAAAGAAACAATTAATAAATATTATGTGTAAAAATATACCTACCATTTTATTTTTGCATTTATGTTTATGGATATCCAAAATGTAACACAGAGTGAATACAAAATGTAACATATAAGAATATTATATATTGTTAAATCAGAAATCATGATGTGAAATGGTTATTGTTCTCCGAACGAAAATGTTGAACTATTTGATGTGATTTCAGGAAATATTGTACATAAATTAAGCTATCGGGTTCTAAACTGCGACTTCCAATTATTTTGATTCACTCTGTGTTGCATTTTTCGTCAACTTAAAACATCGCAAAAATTCAGAATTTACAACAAATTTCTAACTTCCGTAACAAAACTTTAGCTAGTTTGAAGAATGCAAAATTTTGAAACTTGATGACCAAATCGTTTGGACTTTTGACATGTTTCACTAGACATCTTCCAGAGTTAGTTTAAATCATAAATACTCATTTTAATAAGTCTTATTTTTTATTATGATGTTTGATGTTTATTCAGAAATAAATGTTCGTTATATCCTTAAATATTTTATGTATGTGCCTGTTGTCACAACAAACAACCAGCTGTTATCAAGGAACTTAATATCTCATCAAGCCTTAATACCTCCCCCATTTCTACTCTTGCACTGAAAATGGATTTTCATATTAAGGGATTTCTCAGAAATCGATCAGATTATTATTCTGACATCCGTAACGAAAAAAATCGATACTTAAGGTTCAAGTGGTGTAATTTCAAAACTAATAAAATTGTGTGTGTGAAAATCTAAAATTAAACGTTGGATATATTCTCTTTGCAAAAAATACAATCGATGTGATAATATGAAATACTTTAATTTTTGGAGTTTTCTATTTTTTATTGTGCCCATTTTTCTGGAATGACTGTTTAGTTAGAACACTGTCAAATTAACAGTGGTTTGTAGGTGGACGTAATTAACATTGAGTGACACCATAATACATTATGACATGTACAATTGTCATATGATTTAAATTCTGAATAATGTATATGTTTTCTGTCTAGGATTAATGAGAAAAGATTTGCTAAGCGGGTTACCCGGTGTGTGTACAACCTGATTGAGGTTATTAAGTCTCCCAAACAACGTTTGGAGACTTATTGTTTTGCTCCGTTTCTTATTATTATTATTATTATTATTATTCTTTCTTTCCGTGCACCATGAACTTGTCCACGGCAGTTCTCAGGAACTACAGGACAGAATTTCATGAAACTTGGTGGAGTTATAGATATATGTTTCTAGTTGATCCTAAAGTTTTCAGATTTGTGGTAAAGGGGGTCAAAGCCATATTTTTGGGGGTTCAAATGGGGTGGGGGTTACTATAGAATCCTATGGGAAACTTGAAATTTCGTACATTAATGTTGATAACTTCTAACTGGATAATGATAGAGACATACAATTTGACATAGTGATTAGTCACCATTAGAGGAGCAATTCTGCGTTTTCAAAATTTTCAAGATGTCTGCCATTTACAAAATGGCTGCCAAAACACGGCATAAAAATGGGGGGTAAAAATTCAACATTGTCCGATATCATCAAAATTTGATATGTGGGTAGATAGTGTCAGTGGCCGGTTTGGGAGACTTCATAATCGTTAGATTATAATCATATCTTGTTTCTTCATGAACCGAACAAAATTTGTGATCAATCCTTAATTAGTATTATAATTGTAAAACAGGAATACAATAATTGAGTGCACGAATTACCTAAAATAATGAATAAGCTCAATGCATATTGCATGTGCTAGATTGCACAAAATATGCAAATCACTTTGTTTTCCTGAGTGTGACAATAACAGTTCCCTCTCAGAAACAGCAGTCGGTCATCTCTCAACGCTCACTTACCATTCTGACATTACTAACGTCTTCTCTAGCCAAAAAAAGGCACCAAATTAGTCTGCAGAATATACTCCAGACTCGAAATTGTTTTGCTATATACGGTCATTGAACGAAATATAGCTTTTCTGGTACCCCATTTACATGTTTTACCTGTTGAGCTTTGAGAAACTAGATATAAATCAGTTCACTTACTGTTGACTGACAATATCAAAAGGGGCACTTAAGGGATAATTGTTAAATTTCATTATTTAATCCAAATACCACCGTCCATGGATTAATATGGGTTTTTTTTCTGCAGGATAAACCCAATAGTAATGCAATATTTTAAAGTAATATGAAAGGCAAATATCGTGGAATTTTTGGAATAAATATTTTCACTTAATATATCACTTAATTTTAACTAAAATCAACTACATAACATTAAAAATCCGCTCAAAAGTAGATTTGAAGAGCAAATCGCAAAATATTTGACAGCAAATAATTCTGTTTTCCCGTACAGTAATGCAAATGATATGCCCGTGACCCAAGATTTGAACTCTTTCGGGGAGAGAGATTATCGCTCTTGCGCACTGTTTAGTTGATGAAAAAAATGTCGGATGCAAGTAAACATATATCCCGTGTGTACCACATAAGAATAATTGCACACAAAAAAATAGATCACACGACATGAAACAGATAGATTCCTCAATAATCATTGTCAGGAATGTGTGCGTTCTTACCTCAGCATCCATGATTGTTTATCTTTTCGTCACGAGGTCATGATCGGCAATCATGGGAACAAAACAACCGAATGTTAATCAGTCTCCTCAACAATGGCGAGGACGATAAACATGCACACGGATGTACAGATTTCTAATTGTTGGGAACATATTTCGACTTGAAACATGCATGCATAGCTTAGTAAATGTACCGCCGTATTCCAAATTGAATTTTCAGAGATAAAATTGCTTCACCCAAAACTGGTGTAATATTACTTTAAGCTATAATGTGTATGTGTATTAGGTGGAAAAGTGTGAAAAGGCTCCATGAACCTCGCCTTTCCTCCCTTTTTAAATCCTATATGCATAAACATTTTAGTTGAAGACACGGCGCCACTTTTGTATTTATTGTATGGTATCTTCCGATTAACCTGTTGGTATCTTCTCATTAACCTGTTGGTATCTTCTCATTAACATGTTGGTATCTTCTCATTAACCTGTTGGTATCTTCTCATTAACCTGTTGGTATCTTCTCATTAACCTGTTGGTTTCTTCTCATTAACCTGTTGGTATCTTCTCATTAACATGTTGGTATCTTCTCATTAACCTGTTGGTATCTTCGCATTCACCTGTTGGTATCTTCTCATTAACCTGTTGGTATCTTCTCATTAACATGGTGGTATCTTCTCATTAACCTGTTGGTATCTTCTCATTAACCTGTTGGTATCTTCTCATTAACCTGTTGGTATCTTCTCATTAACATGTTTGTATCTTCTCATTAACCTGTTGGTATCTTCTCATTAACCTGTTGGTATCTTCCGATTAACCTGTTGGTACCTTCAAACGTGTGGCCATTGCATTGTCTGTGCTTAGATCGTTGGCTTCTCATTAACCTGTTGGTATCTTCAAACTTTCCTCTTCATAACAAAGCAATTAGAAAACATTATTACGATATAAAATAATACAAAATGTACTTAAATCCTCAATGAAGCCAAGTAAAAACAATATCACGATATAAAATAATACTTAAATCCTCAATGAAGCCAAGTAAAAACATTATCTAAATCTTTACTTATCAATCACAATTAAGATGAACTATTCTATTTCTCTATTCAAATTTAGAAGTAAAACTTCTTGAACGAATGTCGCTTCTGAAGAATATCCGCTGACGTCGTCATATTTAAAAGACTTAAAAGTTGTATATATTAAGAATAAAGTCATAGTCAAGTGTCATCCAATACATTTAGTAAACAAATTACATTTGATAGAAGAAAACCAAATTCCCATCACCAGAATTGTTTCAGTTTCATTTTCAACAATTACTCTAATCTATTTCTTTTATAATTTGTTTATTTTTGAAAGGAAATAAACATGTCATATATACAATGACATTTGCCGATTTTGGCTATCCCAGTTAGGCTCTTAGGATTTCGTTCTCCCAAAGACTTTTAAAGTATTTTGGCTATGCAATCATTCAATTTTGAGCGTACTAGTATTGGTCGATGTTGATCCGGTCAATATTGGTGTTCCGGATTCTCTCTAGATTTTACATACGTATCAACGATAAAATAGAGACGCTCATCATCATCAGGCCAATACAGCTACCCTTAGTGTAATTACTAAGCCAATACGGAAATCATCGTATCACTACTGGTTGTTGCCTGTCCTATTGTTTTGTTTTTTAGTTAGATCAAATGACATTGATGCATGAAGGGATAGTAAGTAAATAGGTATATATGTGTAAGTGGTATCGAAATGACCTTTGTTTCTACGATGTTTGAACTGTTCTGACGGAGTGGTTTTTGCTTTGTTTTTCATATTATTTGCATTGATCACGTTTTGTTTGTAGCCTTTCCGTATATTAATAGACTCAGCTGTCCGTCAAAGAGCATTGGCCGTCCTTTCTAAACTGATAACATATAGATAGCCACTAATATTATGAATATTTGCATTAACGATGGTTCCATTACCTAAATCTCAGCACTTCTACCATTCTAATTCCGTATTTATTACCATTCAGTACATTAAGAATTGTATGGTTTACACAGAATGTATGAACCAGTACCATCCCTTTCGTAGCTTGATTTATTTATTGTGTATTCGACAGTCAGTGTCAATTTGATGTTTGTTACGGTGTTGCCGACTCCTGACGAAATTACCGTGTTAACATTCGCTCCTGCGGATTAATTCCCTTAACCTTATTAAAGTGCAGAAATCTCCATAACGATGACAAATAAATAGAGTATGATTTACTCTTAATTCTACTTTCAGTTGTTTACACGCACCGACTTTATTACTGTTTAATTTGATCATCTAATTGAAAAAAGGTGAAATTTACATAAATGTAATTAAATACTATTGGACACAATGACATATATTGTACCACAAACCTTAAATGAAATCTATCGCAATAATTTCTATATAAAAATCTTATTATTGTGAACGAAGATATATGAGGTTATGATGTAGATTCGGCTGTCCGTTATTATATTGCTAATATAAAACTAATAACCGACATCTAACGGATAGATATTTCAATACGCCACTTATAAAACACGAGTTGTTACTGATATGAACCACACATAAGGTCAATGGATTGTGAAGAATGTTTACGTGAAGTTAACACAACCGTGAAACATCTAGTCCTTTATTATCACATGATACAGATTGTCTTCTCTTGTATTATATCCTTGCTATTCTGTCGTTCACAAAATAGAAAACGCATCGGAGCAAAAATATAAAAACTTATACATGTACAGTCTCTTCTTACAAGAGTCAAACACACAGTGAAGGACAGGCAGTACAAACACACAGTGAAGGACAGGCAGTACAAACACACAGTGAAGGACAGGCAGTACAAACACACAGTGAAGGACAGGAGGTACAAACACACAGTGAAGGACAAGCAGTACAAACATAAATAAAGGTAATAACAAAATTACCGAACTCCGAACAATCTTATAAAGGGAAAGTCAAAACTCATAATTATATAAACAGACAAAATCAGTCAACAACCTGAAAACTGTGAAAACCGTAATGACCCTGACTTGGTACAGGCATTTCTAAAGAAATGGTGGGTTGAATCAGATTTTAAGGCGCCAAACCTCCCGCTCTCATTACGGTTCAAAGGTTCCGGCTGTCACTGTAACAGTATTTAAATACAGGAACAAAATAGGTAAAATAGTTGTCAAAGCAGTACCATATTCGGTGACGTAAATGTCAAAAATATATTTACGTCACACATTGACAAAAAAATTCTTGACATTTTGGACTTCTTTATCTTTATACATTTTCACTATATGAAAATGCATCGCTTATAATTATTTCTGCAGAGACGGAATATATTTCGACAAGATATTGGTATCGGAATATAAACTTTTTAAGAGATCGAATAAGGCGAATCTTTTAATAGCCCTGGTCCAGTAGCCTGTTTCTCAGATGAAGATGACGTTTCAGGAAATCAGAATAATTGCTACTGGCCCTTGCATAGCGAATCAATTGCGAGATGTAAACACCATATGCAGGAGAAGCTGGTATATTGCTGCACATGTTTGGAAAATTTATGATTTTAAAATTGAAGTCGTCCCGCTTATCATAAATTTTAGTACTGAGTTGACCACTGTCGTCAAATTCGAGGTATAAGTCCAAAAATGATGCGGACGAAGCTGTATCGGTGGTCTCTTTAACTTCCAGCTCTGGAGGATATATCAATGGAAGAAATTCTGCAAATCTAGAATTATTGATAGATAAAACGTCATCAATATACCTGTATGTGAAATTAAAGGCTCTAGCCTCATGAATCTTCCTATCTTTTACAAGCTTTTGAAGAAACTCCGACTCGTATGAGTATAAAAATAAATCGGCTAGAAGAGGGGCACAATTCGTACCCATTGGTATGCCGACGACCTGCTGAAACAGTGAAGGACAGGCAGTACACAAATACAGTGAATGACAGGCAGTACAAACACACAGTGAAGGACAGGCAGTACAAACACACAGTGAAGGACAGGAGGGACAAACACACAGTGAAGGACAAGCAGTACAAACATACAGTGAAGGACAGGCAGTACAAACACACAGTGAAGGACAGGCAGTACAAAAATAGAGTGAATGACAGGCAGTACAAACACACAGTGATGGACAGGCAGTACACACAAACAGTGAAGGAGACGCAGTACAAACACATAGTGAAGGACAGGCAGTACAAACACACAGTGACGGACAGGCAGTACAAACACACAATGAAGGACAGGCAGTACAAACACACAGTGAAGGACAGGCAGTACAAGTATGCAGTGAAGGACAGGCAATACAAACACACAGTAAAGGACAGGCAGTACAAACACACAGTGAAGGACAGGCAGTACAAACACACAGTGAAGGACAGGCAGTACAAACATACAGTGAAGGACATGCAGTACAAACACACAGTGCAGGACAGGCAGTACAAGCACACAGTGAAAGACAGGCAGTACAAACACACAGTGAAGGACAGGCAGTACAGCCACACAGTGAAGGACAGGCAGTACAAACACAGAGTGAAGGACAGGTATTACAACCACACAGTGAAGGACAGGCAGTGCAAACACACAGTGAGGGACAGGCAGTACAAACACACAATGGAGGATAGGCAGTACAAACACACAGTAAAGGACAGGCAGTACAAACACACAGCGATGGACAGGCAGTAAAATCACACAGTTAAGGACAGGCAGTACAAACACACAGTGAAGGACAGGCAGTACAAACATACAGTGAAGGACAGGCAGTACAAACACACAGTGCAGGACAGGCAGTACAAGCACACAGTGAAAGACAGGCAGTACAAACACACAGTGAAGGACAGGCAGTACACACACACAGTAAAGGACAGGCAGTACAAACACATAGTGAAGGACAGGCAGTACAAACACACAGTGGAGGATATGCAGTACAAACACACAGTGAAGGACACGCAGTACAAACACACAGTGAAGGACAGGCAGTACAAACACACAGTGAAGGACAGGCAGTACAAACACACATTGAAGGACAGGCAGCACAAACACACAGTGAAGGACAGGCAGTACAAACACTCAGTGAAGGACAGGGAATACAAACACACAGTGAAGGACAGGTAGTACAAACGCACAGTGAAGGACAGGTAGTACAAACACACAGTGAAGGACAGGCAGTACAAACACACAATGAAGGACAGGTAGTATAAACACACAGTGAAGGACAGGTAGTACAAACACACAGACACATAGTGAAGGACAGGCAGTACAAAACACAGTGAAGGACAGGCAGTACAAACACACAGTGAAGGACAGGCAGTACAAACACACAGTGAAGGACAGGCAGTACAAACACACAGTGAAGGACAGGCAGCACAAACACACAATGAAGGACAGGCAGTACAAACACTCAGTGAAGGACATGCAGTACAAACGCACAGTGAAGGACAGGCAGTACAAACAAACAGTGAAGAACAGGCAGTACAAACACACAGTGAAGAACAGGCAGTATAAACACACAGTGAAGGACAGGCAGTACAAACACACAATGAAGGACAGACAGTACACACACACAATGAAGGACAGACAGTACACACACACAGTGAAGGACAGGCAGTACAAACACACAGATGTGATCCTTGATGCTACATAGGGTCATTCAGATGTGATCCTGGATGCTACATAGGGTCACTCTGATGTGATCCTGGATGCTACATAGGGTCACTCAGATGTGATCATGGATGCTACATAGGGTCACTCAGATGTGATCCGTAACGAGGTTTCATCAGATCTCACACGACATATCTATAAAGAGTAGCAAGTGTGACGCAACATATCTGTAAAAAGGACCAAGTTGTGACGCGACATATCTGTAAAGAGGACCAAGTGTGACGCGACATTTCTGTAAAGAGGAGCAAGTGTGACGCGACATATCTGTAAAGAGGAGCAAGTGTGACGCGACATATCTGTAAAGAGGATCAAGTGTGACACGACATATCTGTAAAGAGGAGCAAGCGTAACACGACATATCTGTAAAGAGGAGCAAGTGTGACACGACATATCTGTAAAGAGGAGCAAGTGTGACGCCACATATCTGTAAAGAGGAGCAAGAGTGACACGACATATTTGTAAAGAGTAGCAAGTGTGAAGCGACATATCTGTAAAGAGGAGCAAGTGTGACACGACATATCTGAAAAGAGTAGCAAGTGTGACGCGACATATCTGTAAAGAGGAGCAAGTGTGACGCGACATATCTGTAAAGAGGAGCAAGTGTGACTCGACATATCTGTAAAGAGGAGCAAGTGTGACACGACATATCTGTAAAGAGGAGCAAGTGTGACGCCACATATCTGTAAAGAGGAGCAAGTGTGACGCCACATATCTGTAAAGAGGAGCAAGTGTGACACGACATATCTGTAAAGAGGAGCAAGTGTGACGCGACATATCTGTAAAGAGGAGCAAGTGTGACGCGACATATCTGTAAAGAGGAGCAAGTGTGACACGACATATCTGTAAAGAGGAGCAAGTGAGACACGACATATCTGTAAAGAGGAGCAAGTGTGACGCGACATATCTGTAAAGAGGAGCAAGTGTGACACGACATATCTGTAAAGAGGAGCAAGTGAGGCACGACATATCTGTAAAGAGGAGCAAGTGTGACGCGACATATCTGTAAAGAGGAGCAAGTGTGACACGACATATCTGTAAAGGGGAGCAAGTGTGACGCGACATTACTGTAAAGAGGAGCAAGTGTGACACGACATATCTGTAAAGAGGAGCAAGTGTGACACGACATATCTGTAAAGAGGAGCAAGTGTGACACGACATATCTGTAAAGAGGAGCAAGTGTCAGATCAGAATTTAATCAGATTGGAAGTACATGTATTATATATTGTTTTGTATATGTAATTGACCCTCGGTATTTACACGTATGACAAGGAATGGATTGTTTTTTTACAAGTGTATGTATGTTAGAATGTCTTTGTTTAATTTAATATTAAAACATCCTCATTGTGACTGTTGTTGGTGAATGTACACAAGTCGTTGTTTTTCATGATTTCTGATATATGGTCTTGATGCTGGGGAAATGGAATGGGATATTTTGCAAACCAGCAGCAGTACCATAATTACTATTTCCTTGAGTATCCATTTCTCCCTGGGTGTAAAGATCAGCGAATATCAGTGTTGAAATATATATAAATATGCAATGTGTACTAGTTCTATCCTGTGTCGCTACAATATAGTCGATGCTATAAATATTAACAACTGATATCTGTGTTCAGAAATATAGACATTGTACTGACTTAGTAAACATGAAATTCATGATGATCTTTCGTATGATTTGTCTCTCTTGTTATTGCATCAGATTAGACTTGACATATTGGCCTATCCTAACAAGGTTTTAAGTACAATCCTTACTACGACGTCAAACAATCAATAAGTTTTTTTAAAATAAGGTAAATATTATTGTTACAATCTTGTTGATGCAGTGTAAAATAACAATAACAAAGAAATTTGATTATGTTTAATATCGAGCAATCTTAAATTTAATGGTGGGTGGTGTATGTAGCTCACCAGTTTGATTTTAAGGACTCGGTGACCACTCGTATAAAATAAAGTGAAAAACAAAATGTAAAAAACACCCAATGAAAGGGGAAACAAATACCACACTGTCAGGAGAACCAAATTCCAATAGAAAACTCGTTAGAAAAAATAGGTACCACTCACAAACTAATACATGACAGCTCACTTTTTCGACTTGATACAGCCACTTCTATCAAAAAAAGGGTTGTGTTAAGCAGTTTTATGGTCATAAGCATCCACTCTTAGTGAAATGATGCAGCCATGCAAGTGTTCACAACATGTGAATAATGGTAACCTTTACATAATCCAGGTGAACAGCTTTGTTATAAGAAGAGGTAGAAGATATCAAGGGATAATCAGAATCCGTAAATCGAAGAACAGACAACACAATGGCCAAACAACGATCTATAAAACAAACACATAACACTGAATATCGAGTAACACGAACCTCACTAAAAACCGGGAGTGAACTCTGGTGCTCCGGAATGGTAGGCAGTTCCTGCTCCATTAGTGGCACCCGTCTTATTAATTTAGTTACAAACCCGGTGATAAGCCATGAATGAGGAAAGGACCGGGAAGTATTTACGACAAGTGGAACATTTTCGTGGTCATTTGTGACACAGATATTCCATAGCGGTTAACCAAATCGTGGTGGCGACCGTAAAACTGATGACTTCAGTTATAAAGAACTCTATAATCTTGGAAAATCGATCTTATATAATAACTAGAGGCTTAGAATCGCCATGGTCATTGTCAGTCGAACACGTCAATTGTTGAGTACGGTTTCTAATTAAAACCATACTTTAGTAGGAATGTTTACGGTTAAATTAAGAAATAATTCATAGTTAGTAGGATATTTGAAAACGGGTAGCATTAGTGTGGTACACTAATTTATCCCGAGCAATAACGAGTGATAAAATGAACGACAATAATGCTACCCATGATAATATGTCATACAAACTTTGGCTTCCATAAAATTATTTATATATTTATTGAAATATTCTGCCATATATTTATAGGCAGTATCATAAAATATGAAAAATGCATTTCATAAGAAAACCCACTAACTTTCATATTTATTTTCCTGTGCAGACAAATACACGACATGTATATAAGTTACTGACGTCTTCAAATTTGAAGGCAAAATGATCTTAGCATCTAACTCAACATCACCGAAAGACGACAAAACTAACGTCGACAACTATTATCTTCATAAAAAATGTTTTTCGTAAGAAATAGATAGGCATAGTATGAATTATGAACCTTGTCACGTTCGTATGCACGACGGTCCTATAAAAAAAATCATGAAATTGCTCTGGAAATATGTTCATAATTTGTCCGGCAATATACATGTGCGAGGTAAAATATATGGAAAATTATGTCATTACCTTGTTCATTTAGTCAATGAAGAACGTCTTATTAGAATTGAAAGCTATTTTATGTTTCCTTACATTCTATTATCGAGATGAATATATCGTGAAGGAAAATAAAGACGTATATGATTTTATTTTTGTTCTATAAATAATTGTTTCGCCTACATTTCTGTATCTGACAAATCCGAAAAACCATTTATTGACAATTCAATAAGTCTTATTGTATTTTGTTTGCCAAGATGAACTCTTCTAACTCCCGCGCAAAGAAAGCGTGTTTCAGCGTAGAAGGGACGTCATGTTCATGTCGCATCAGTTTTGTTTAGAATCGTGTTTTTTCCTGAATGGTTTTATCGCATTTTGAGCCACAAATAATAACAATGGATTAGTAATACAATAAAAAAAAACAAAAAAATACCTTACTGTTGAGACATTTCTAAAAACAAAAAATACCCTACTGTCGAGACATTTCTAAAAATAAAAAAATACTCTACTGTCGAGACATTTCTAAAAACAAAAAATACCCTACTGTCGAGACATTTCTAAAAACAAAAAATACCCTACTGTCGAGACATTTCTAAAAACAAAAAATACCCTACTGTCGAGACATTTCTAAAAACAAAAAATACCCTACTGTCGAGACATTTCTAAAAACAAAAAAATACCCTACTGTCGAGACATTTCTAAAAACAAAAAATACCCTACTGTCGAGACATTTCTAAAAATAAAAAAATACTCTACTGTCGAGACATTTCTAAAAACAAAAAATACCCTACTGTCGAGACATTTCTAAAAACAAAAAATACCCTACTGTCGAGACATTTCTAAAAACAAAAAATACCCTACTGTCGAGACATTTCTAAAAACAAAAAATACCCTACTGTCGAGACATTTCTAAAAATAAAAAAATACTCTACTGTCGAGACATTTCTAAAAACAAAAAATACCCTACTGTCGAGACATTTCTAAAAACAAAAAATACCCTACTGTCGAGACATTTCTAAAAACAAAAAATACCCTACTGTAGAGACATTTCTAAAAACAAAAAATACCCTACTGTCGAGACATTTCTAAAAACAAAAAAATACCCTACTGTCGAGACATTTCTAAAAACAAAAAATACCCTACTGTCGAGACATTTCTAAAAACAAAAAATACCCTACTGTCGAGACATTTCTAAAAACAAAAAATACCCTACTGTCGAGACATTTCTAAAAACAAAAAATACCCTACTGTCGAGACATTTCTAAAAACAAAAAATACCCTACTGTCGAGACATTTCTAAAAACAAAAAATACCCTACTGTCGAGACATTTCTAAAAGCAAAAAATACCTACTGTCGAGACATTTCTAAAAACAAAAAATACCATACTATCGAGACATTTCTAAAAACAAAAAATACCTTACTGTCGAGACATTTCTAAAACCCAACAGACAAATCGTAATAAGACGTAGTATCGATACCTATTACACGCAAATATATGAACGCTCACTTTCTCAGCGTGAAACAGGCACCACACTAACAAAAAACGGAAGGGTTTATGTAATTTTGAGACATGACGTGACTATTTTATGTTTTATATATCTAAAGTGTTTAAATGAAAGGTTAAAATGGATGATCAAAATATCCATCTGAATCTACTGGGTGTATTTAACATATTAAGTTAACGTAATTACTGCATTGTTAGGATCACGGATGCATGCATCAGCTATCAGCAATATATACATTAGGCTGTGAAGGTAAAATTTATTGATGTTTGAGAGGTCAGACCCGATTATCCCACTAATGACAAACTTTCTTACTCAAGTACAACTGGGTACTGACGGGAATCAAGGTCACAAAACAGTATATATCACATATACCATTAGATGATGAGCTATGCAATGCGTCTCTTATTACACGAGATTCCATTGATATATAGGGGCGGGTTTGGATCTCATCAACAGGTTTAGCCACGACATATGTGGTTCTCTCCAAGCCAGTTCCAGAATGTCGTGGTATGGTTGTGTTCAATGATTTGAAGTAAGTGGATGACATTCCAGAATGTTGTGGTATGGCTGTGTTCAATGATTTGAAGTAAGTGGAGAACATTCCAGAATGTCGTGGTATGGTTGTGTTCAATGATTTGAAGTAATTGGATGACATTCCAGAATGTTGTGGTATGGCTGTGTTCAATGATTTGAAGTAAGTGGAGAACATTCCAGAATGTCGTGGTATGGTTGTGTTCAATGATTTGAAGTAAGTGGAGGACATTCCAGAATGTCGTGGTATGGTTGTGTTCAATGATTTGAAGTAAGTGGAGGACATTCCAGAATGTCGTGGTATGGCTGTGTTCAATGATTTGAAGTAAGTGGAGGACATTCCAGAATGTCGTGGTATGGTTGTGTTCAATGATTTGAAGTAAGTGGAGGACATTCCAGAATGTCGTGGTATGGTTGTGTTCAATGATTTGAAGTAAGTGGAGGACATTCCAGAATGTCGTGGTATGGTTGTGTTCAATGATTTGAAGTAAGTGGAGGACATTCCAGAATGTTGTGGTATGGCTGTGTTCAATGATTTGAAGTAAGTGGAGGACATTCCAGAATGTCGTGGTATGGTTGTGTTCAATGATTTCAAGTAAGTGGAGGACATTCCAGAATGTCGTGGTATGGCTGTGTTCAATGATTTGAAGTAAGTGGAGGACATTCCAGAATGTCGTGGTATGGTTGTGTTTAATGATTTGAAGTAAGTGGAGGACATTCCAGAATGTTGTGGTATGGCTGTGTTCAATGATTTGAAGTAAGTGGAGAACATTCCAGAATGACAACTATTTATAGAAAATATCTCTGCTATAAGTTGTACACTCTGTCAGTTACAGATCACATATTAGACAAAGTACTCCACTTTATGTCTACTACTACTAAATATACAACAGAGTTATTTCTACCTAATTAAGAAGTACTTTATATTGATTTAGTTTTCTATTATATTTCCTAAAACAGCATTAAAAACTTGCTTTAATGTACTGGCACTGTGATTGGTTTGATTTAAGTCTATGCAATTTGTTGGAACTTAAACATACATTGCCTTCTATAATTACATACTAGATTTGTACATTTCTTAATAGGAATCTAGTTTATAAAGAGCAAATATTCTATTTTATTCGCGAAAATAAATTTGATCTTTCATTTTATTATAAAAACTACTCACGAATGTGATTCTATTAAGTTATTGCATAAGATGATTTCCGTTTTTATATCAGTTCTAAAGCGAATACTAAATTGCTTCAATGTTAGTTGATACCGGAAACACGATCTAGCAGTCAAATTTTCAGCAATTCTGTCTATTACAAAATACCATACAGAGTAGTATAAGAGAAACTTAACGATTAGTATTTGACAATTTCTCTCAACCAAACATTGTAATAAGTCCAACGACTCCGAAATCAACAACAAAATGAGGCCTTAAATAACGTCATATTCGGCAGTCGAACCTCTAATGTCATCTAAGACATCACATGTGGATATGATAAGGAACAAATACCTTCATCTTCAATCCAGACATTTGTTTCTAAAAGGAATTCAGTGGGAAAAAAGAAAGTTATCATTTTGGGTGTTGGTCAATTTGCGGTCTATTACCACTTTGGTATCTTCAAACTCTTCTTGGCCCATAATACTAGCTTAACCAAGGTATTTATTGAAGTGACTGTACCAAGCCATGAGTGTGGACGTTTATGTATATAAAGTAATCAATTCTTCCCCTGTCTAACATATGTTCCCATTAGAACTGTTCTAACGGCGTGGCATTGTTTGGTTTTCATTGTATTTATGATGTAATTGATAATCTGGGCTATCCTGTTTACGCCTTTTGGAATACATACGCCCAAGGATTATTTAACTTTCCAATCTTTTGTCTATGTACCTAATGCAGATTTTTCCGGTAAAGCGTCTTATGCATTAAATTAGATGATTGCGTTGTTATTCTAAATGCTTCAATGTTAGGTTTGTAGTGTTAAACGCCACCTTCAACAACATTTCAGTTATATCGTGGTGGTCAGTTTTATTGGTGAATGAAACTGGGGTACCCGGGGAAAACCACCGATCTTTCACAGACAAACTTTATCAGATAGCGTATAATAATATAATTGCTTCAGAATATGACTATTGTTTCACTATTATCTGTTACGATGGCCGTGTATACTATCTAATATGACTATTGTTTCACTATTATCTGTTACATGGCCGTGTATACTATCTAATATGACTATTGTATCACTATTATCTCTTACGATGGCCGTGTATACTATCTAATATGACTATTGTTTGACTATTATATGTTACGATGGCCGTGTATACTATATAATATGACTATTGTTTCACTATTATCTGTTACAATGGCCGTGTATACTATCTACTATGACTATTGTTTCACTATTATCTGTTACGATGGCCGTGTATACTATATAATATGACTATTGTTTGACTATTATCTGTTACGATGGCCGTGTATACTATCTAATATGACTATTGTTTCACTATTATCTGTTACGATGGCCGTGTATACTATCTAATATGACTATTATTTGACCATTATCTGTTACGATGGCCGTGTATACTATCTAATATGACTATTGTTTCACTATTATCTGTTACGAAGGCTGTGTATACTATCTAATATGACTATTGTTTCACTATTATCTGTTACGATGGCCGTGTATACTATCTAATATGACTATTGTTTCACTATTATCTGTTACGATGGCCGTGTATACTATCTAATATGACTATTGTTTCACTATTATCTGTTACGATGGCCGTGTATACTATCTAATATGACTATTGTTTCACTATTATCTGTTAAGATGGCCGTGTATACTATCTAATATGACTTTTGTTTGACTATTATCTGTTACGATGGCCGTGTATACTATATAATATGACTATTTTTTCACTATTATCTGTTACGATGGCCGTGTATACTATATAATATGACTATTGTTTCACTATTATCTGTTACGATAGCCGTGTATACTATCTAATATGACTATTGTTTCACTATTATCTTTTACGATGGCTGTGTATACTATCTAATATGACTATTGTTTCACTATTATCTGTTACGATGGCCGTGTATACTATATAATATGACTATTGTTTCACTATTATCTATTACGATAGCCGTGTATACTATCTAATATGACTATTGTTTGACTATTATCTGTTACGAAGGCTGTGTATACTATCTAATATGACTATTGGTTAACTATTATCTGTTACGATGGCCGTGTAAACTATCTAATATGACTATTGTTTCACTATTATCTGTTACGATGGCCGTGTATACTATATAATATGACTATTGTTTCACTATTATCTGTTACAATGGCCGTGTATACTATCTACTATGACTATTGTTTCACTATTATCTGTTACGATGGCCGTGTATACTATATAATATGACTATTGTTTGACTATTATCTGTTACGATGGCCGTGTATACTATCTAATATGACTATTGTTTCACTATTATCTGTTACGATGGCCGTGTATACTATCTAATATGACTATTATTTGACCATTATCTGTTACGATGGCCGTGTATACTATCTAATATGACTATTGTTTCACTATTATCTGTTACGAAGGCTGTGTATACTATCTAATATGACTATTGTTTCACTATTATCTGTTACGATGGCCGTGTATACTATCTAATATGACTATTGTTTCACTATTATCTGTTACGATGGCCGTGTATACTATCTAATATGACTATTGTTTCACTATTATCTGTTACGAAGGCCGTGTATACTATCTAATATGACTATTGTTTCACTATTATCTGTTAAGATGGCCGTGTATACTATCTAATATGACTTTTGTTTGACTATTATCTGTTACGATGGCCGTGTATACTATATAATATGACTATTTTTTCACTATTATCTGTTACGATGGCCGTGTATACTATATAATATGACTATTGTTTCACTATTATCTGTTACGATAGCCGTGTATACTATCTAATATGACTATTGTTTCACTATTATCTTTTACGATGGCTGTGTATACTATCTAATATGACTATTGTTTCACTATTATCTGTTACGATGGCCGTGTATACTATATAATATGACTATTGTTTGACTATTATCTGTTACGAAGGCTGTGTATACTATCTAATATGACTATTGTTTAACTATTATCTGTTACGATGGCCGTGTATACTATCTAATATGACTATTGTTTCACTATTATCTGTTACGATGGCTGTGTATACTATCTAATATGACTATTGTTTCACTATTATCTGTTACGATGGCCGTGTATACTATCTAATATGACTATTGTTTCACTATTATCTGTTACGATGACCGTGTATACTATCTAATATGAATATGGTTTGACTATTATCTGTTACGATGGCTGTGTATACTATCTAATATGACTATTGTTTCACTATTATCTGTTACGATGGCCGTGTATACTATCTAATATGACTATTGTTTCACTATTATTTGTTACGATGGCCGTGTATACTATCTAATATGACTATTGTATCACTATTATCTGTTACGATGGCCGTGTATACTATCTAATATGACTATTGTATCACTACTGTCTGTTACGATGGCCGTGTATACTATCTAATATGACTATTGTTTCACTATTATCTGTTACATGGCCGTGTATACTATCTAATATGACTATTGTTTCACTATTATATGTTACGATGGCCGTGTATACTATCTAATATGACTATTGTTTCACTATTATCTGTTACGATGGCCGTGTATACTATCTAATATGACTATTGTTTCACTATTATCTGTTACGATGGCTGTGTATACTATCTAATATGACTATTGTTTCACTATTATCTGTTACGATGGCCGTGTATACTATCTAATATGACTATTGTTTCACTATTATCTGTTACATGGCCGTGTATACTATCTAATATAAATTTGGTTTCTCTATTATCTGTTACGATGGCTGTGTATACTATCTAATATGACTATTGTTTCACTATTATCTGTTACAATGGCCGTGTATACTATCTAATATGACTATTGTATCACTATTATCTGTTACGATGGCCGTGTATACTATCTAATATGACTATTGTATCACTACTATCTGTTACGATGGCCGTGTATACTATCTAATATGACTATTGTTTCACTATTATCTGTTACGATGGCCGTGTATACTATCTAATATGACTATTGTTTCACTATTATCTGTTACGATGGCCTTGTATACTATCTAATATGACTATTGTTTGATTAATATCTGTTATGATGGCCGTGTATACTATCTAATATGACTATTGTTTGACTTTTATCTGTTACGATGGCTGTGTATACTATATAATATGACTATTGTTTGACTATTATCTGTTACGATGGCCGTGTATACTATCTAATATGACTATTGTTTCACTATTATCTGTTACGATGACCGTGTATACTATCTAATATGACTATTGTTTGACCATTATCTGTTACGATGGCCGTGTATACTATCTAATATGACTATTGTTTCACTATTATCTGTTACGAAGGCTGTGTATACTATCTAATATGACTATTGTTTCACTATTATCTGCTACGTTGGCCGTGTATACTATCTAATATGACTATTGTTTCACTATTATTTGTTACGATGGCCGTGTATACTATCTAATATGACTATTGTTTCACTATTATCTGTTACGATGGCCGTGTATACTATATAATATGACTATTGTTTGACTATTATCTGTTACGATGGCCGTGTATACTATCTAATATGACTATTGTTTGACTATTATCTGTTACGATGGCCGTGTATAATATCTAATATGACTATTGTTTCACTATTATCTGTTACGAAGGCTGTGTATACTATCTAATATGACTATTGTTTCACTATTATCTGTTACGATGGCCGTGTATACTATCTAATATGACTATTGTTTCACTATTATCTGTTACGATGGCCGTGTATACTATCTAATATGACTATTGTTTCACTATTATCTGTTACGATGGCCGTGTATACTATCTAATATGACTATTGTTTCACTATTATCTGTTACGATGGCCGTGTATACTATCTAATATGACTATTGTTTCACTATTATCTGTTGCGATGGCCGTGTATACTATCTAATATGACTATTGTTTCACTATTATCTGTTACGATGACCGTGTATACTATCTAATATGACTATTGTTTGACCATTATCTGTTACGATGGCCGTGTATACTATCTAATATGACTATTGTTTCACTATTATCTGTTACGAAGGCTGTGTATACTATCTAATATGACTATTGTTTCACTATTATTTGTTACGTTGGCCGTGTATACTATCTAATATGACTATTGTTTCACTATTATCTGTTACGATGGCCGTGTATACTATATAATATGACTATTGTTTGACTATTATCTGTTACGATGGCCGTGTATACTATCTAATATGACTATTGTTTGACTATTATCTGTTACGATGGCCGTGTATAATATCTAATATGACTATTGTTTCACTATTATCTGTTACGATGGCCGTGTATACTATCTAATATGACTTTTGTTTGACTATTATCTGTTACGATGGCCGTGTATACTATATAATATGACTATTTTTTCACTATTATCTGTTACGATGGCCGTGTATACTATATAATATGACTATTGTTTCACTATTATCTGTTACGATAGCCGTGTATACTATCTAATATGACTATTGTTTCACTATTGTCTGTTACGATGGCTGTGTATACTATCTAATATGACTATTGTTTAACTATTATCTGTTACGATGGCCGTGTATACTATCTAATATGACTATTGTTTCACTATTATCTGTTACGATGGCTGTGTATACTATCTAATATGACTATTGTTTCACTATTATCTGTTACGATGGCCGTGTATACTATCTAATATGACTATTGTTTCACTATTATCTGTTACATGGCCGTGTATACTATCTAATATGAATATGGTTTCACTATTATCTGTTACGATGGCTGTGTATACTATCTAATATGACTATTGTTTCACTATTATCTGTTACGATGGCCGTGTATACTATGTAATATGACTATTGTTTCACTATTATCTGTTACGATGGCCGTGTATACTATCTAATATGACTATTGTATCACTATTATCTGTTACGATGGCCGTGTATACTATCTAATATGACTATTGTATCACTACTATCTGTTACGATGGCCGTGTATACTATCTAATATGACTATTGTTTCACTATTATCTGTTACATGGCGTGTATACTATCTAATATGACTATTGTTTCACTATTATATGTTACGATGGCCGTGTATACTATCTAATATGACTATTGTTTCACTATTATCTGTTACGATGGCCGTGTATACTATCTAATATGACTATTGTATCACTATTATCTGTTACGATGGCCTTGTATACTATCTAATATGACTATTGTTTGATTATTATCTGTTATGATGGCCGTGTATACTATCTAATATGACTATTGTTTGACTATTATCTGTTACGATGGCTGTGTATACTATATAATATGACTATTGTTTCACTATTATCTGTTACGATGGCCGTGTATACTAACTAATATGACTATTGTTTCACTATTATTTGTTACGATGGCCGTGTATACTATATAATATGACTATTGTTTCACTATTATCTGTTACGATGGCCGAGTATACTATCTAATATGACTATTGTTTGACTATTATCTGTTACGATGGCCGTGTATACTATCTAATATGACTTTTGTTTCACTATTATCTGTTACGATGGCCGTGTATACTATCTAATATGACTTTTGTTTCACTATTATCTGTTACGATGGCCGTGTAAACTATATAATATGACTATTGTTTGACTATTATCTGTTACGATGGCCGTGTATACTATATAATATGACTATTGTTTCACTATTATCTGTTACGATGGCTGTGTATACTATCTAATATGACTATTGTTTGACTATTATCTGTTACGATGGCCGTGTATAATATCTAATATGACTATTGTTTCACTATTATCTGTTACGAAGGCTGTGTATACTATCTAATATGACTATTGTTTCACTATTATCTGTTACGATGGCCGTGTATACTATCTAATATGACTATTGTTTCACTATTATCTGTTACGATGGCCGTGTATACTATCTAATATGACTATTGTTTCACTATTATCTGTTACGATGGCCGTGTATACTATCTAATATGACTATTGTTTCACTATTATCTGTTACGATGGCCGTGTATACTATCTAATATGACTTTTGTTTCACTATTATCTGTTACGATGGCCGTGTAAACTATATAATATGACTATTGTTTGACTATTATCTGTTACGATGGCCGTGTATACTATATAATATGACTATTGTTTCACTATTATCTGTTACGATGGCTGTGTATACTATCTAATATGACTATTGTTTCACTATTATCTGTTACGATGGCGTGTATACTATCTAATATGACTATTGTTTGACTATTATCTGTTACGATGGCCGTGTATAATATCTAATATGACTATTGTTTCACTATTATCTGTTACGAAGGCTGTGTATACTATCTAATATGACTATTGTTTCACTATTATCTGTTACGATGGCCGTGTATACTATCTAATATGATTATTGTTTCACTATTATCTGTTACGATGGCCGTGTATACTATATAATATGACTATTGTTTGACTATTATCTGTTGCGATGGCCGTGTATACTATCTAATATGACTATTGTTTCACTATTATCTGTTACGATGGCCGTGTATACTATCTAATATGACATTTGTTTGACTATTATCTGTTACGATGGCCGTGTATACTATATAATATGACTATTTTTTCACTATTATCTGTTACGATGGCGTGTATACTATATAATATGACTATTGTTTCACTATTATCTGTTACGATAGCCGTGTATACTATCTAATATGACTATTGTTTCACTATTGTCTGTTACGATGGCTGTGTATACTATCTAATATGACTATTGTTTAACTATTATCTGTTACGATGGCCGTGTATACTATCTAATATGACTATTGTTTCACTGTTATCTGTTACGATGGCTGTGTATACTATCTAATATGACTATTGTTTCACTATTATCTGTTACGATGGCCGTGTATACTATCTAATATGACTATTGTTTCACTATTATCTGTTACATGGCCGTGTATACTATCTAATATGAATATGGTTTCACTATTATCTGTTACGATGGCTGTGTATACTATCTAATATGACTATTGTTTCACTATTATCTGTTACGATGGCCGTGTATACTATGTAATATAACTATTGTTTCACTATTATCTGTTACGATGGCCGTGTATACTATCTAATATGACTATTGTATCACTATTATCTGTTACGATGGCCGTGTATACTATCTAATATGACTATTGTATCACTACTATCTGTTACGATGGCCGTGTATACTATCTAATATGACTATTGTTTCACTATTATCTGTTACATGGCGTGTATACTATCTAATATGACTATTGTTTCACTATTATATATTACGATGGCCGTGTATACTATCTAATATGACTATTGTTTCACTATTATCTGTTACGATGGCCGTGTATACTATTTAATATGACTATTGTATCACTATTATCTGTTACGATGGCCTTGTATACTATCTAATATGACTATTGTTTGATTATTATCTGTTATGATGGCCGTGTATACTATCTAATATGACTATTGTTTGACTATTATCTGTTACGATGGCTGTGTATACTATATAATATGACTATTGTTTCACTATTATCTGTTACGATGGCCGTGTATACTAACTAATATGACTATTGTTTCACTATTATCTGTTACGATGGCCGTGTATACTATATAATATGACTATTGTTTCACTATTATCTGTTACGATGGCCGTGTATACTATCTAATATGACTATTGTTTGACTATTATCTGTTACGATGGCCGTGTATACTATCTAATATGACTTTTGTTTCACTATTATCTGTTACGATGGCCGTGTATACTATCTAATATGACTTTTGTTTCACTATTATCTGTTACGATGGCCGTGTAAACTATATAATATGACTATTGTTTGACTATTATCTGTTACGATGGCCGTGTATACTATATAATATGACTATTGTTTCACTATTATCTGTTACGATGGCTGTGTATACTATCTAATATGACTATTGTTTCACTATTATCTGTTACGATGGCCGTGTATACTATCTAATATGACTATTGTTTCACTATTATCTGTTACGATGGCCGTGTATACTATCTAATATGACTATTGTTTCACTATTATCTGTTACGATGGCCGTGTATACTATCTAATATGACTATTGTTTCACTATTATCTGTTACGATGGCCGTGTATACTATCTAATATGACTTTTGTTTCACTATTATCTGTTACGATGGCCGTGTAAACTATATAATATGACTATTGTTTGACTATTATCTGTTACGATGGCCGTGTATACTATATAATATGGCTATTGTTTGACTATTATCTGTTACGATGGCCGTGTATACTATCTAATATGACTATTGTTTGACTATTATCTGTTACGATGGCCGTGTATACTATCTAATATGACTATTGTTTCACTATTATCTGTTACGATGGCCGTGTATACTATCTAATATGACTATTGTTTCACTATTATCTGTTACGATGGCCGTGTATACTATCTAATATGACTATTGTTTCACTATTATCTGTTACGATGGCCGTGTATACTATCTAATATGACTATTGTTTCACTATTATCTGTTACGATGGCCGTGTATACTATCTAATATGACTATTGTTTCACTATTATCTGTTACGATGGCCGTGTATACTATATAATATGACTATTGTTTGACTATTATCTGTTGCGATGGCCGTGTATACTATCTAATATGACTATTGTTTCACTATTATCTGTTACGATGGCCGTGTATACTATCTAATATGACTATTTTTTCACTATTATCTGTTACGATGGCCATGTATACTATATAATATGACTATTGTTTCACTATTATCTGTTACGATAGCCGTGTATACTATCTAATATGACTATTGTTTCACTATTGTCTGTTACGATGGCTGTGTATACTATCCAATATGACTATTGTTTAACTATTATCTGTTACGATGGCCGTGTATACTATCTACTATGACTATTGTTTCACTATTATCTGTTACAATGGCTGTATATACTATCTACTATCTTCAAATTGATAACCCAATCTCTTTTGCGAGAAGACAAAATGATGATATATGTGTTGTTAAATTAAATGTACACGTATGTTTGTAATTTTCATTTTGTGAATGAAAGGGAGTGTATTTTTTTTACTCAATTTGATATTTTCCCTGGTCAAATGAGTTATGTAAACCACAGGGGCCCCGTATGTAGCTCCCCTGGGCTACATAAGGTAATTATATAGGAGGGTTTTTGATTAAAATTATCTGAAATTTAAAAAAAAAAAAAAAAAAAAAAAAAAAAGATTTACAGTGATAATTGCTTTGAATTGAATTTTAAAATGTGTCGCCAAATGCCATATATCATCCGTAACTAAAATTGTGGGTATCGTAACAAAACTTATTTGCGAAGAAACTGGAGGTAATATGATGTTTTATTAATTATCTTTGGTCAAAGAATATGTCTCCATCTCACATTATAATGTTATTTTGCCAAATACAAAAATATGAGTCAAGAAACCTTATATATTGAAATGTCGCATTTTGATAAAATTAAGAAAGGCAAGTGTCAATGGCACTTATTTTCTCAAAACATTAAAGCAATAGAATAAAATAATCAATTAATTCAGCTCAACCCTTGTTTTACCCGCAATTATTTCTCAAAATGTTCCGTTTTTCTGACCTCCGTAACATTTGACATCCATAACGGAACTTTTACAACGAAAATAACAGGAAGTGTCGGACTTTTTACCCGGTGTATTGTTTTGTATAACACCGATATATGCAGACGAAAAGTTTTTAGCTGTAACAAAAATGCAAAAATAGTAAAACAGAATGGACAGAAGAAAAAAGTAAGTGTTTAATATATTGCCTAGTATTTGAGAAGTATGTAGAAAGACTGAATAGATCCCATATCAATGTTTTAACGACAATATCAACTTCCAAGTTCACAGAAATCAATTGAATTGTCATTGACGTCACAACAGTGGTGCAATGGGAAATTATACCCGTAAACATTACACTGGTCAAATGTTACGGAAGTCAGATAGAAAACACAGCCGACCATTTTAGCTCCGAAGTGACAATAAAAAATATATTTAAAAGAAATTGTTATCAAAAATTTTAAAGTAATGATAAAATTCCCCCGTAAAAATCCATTTTCACAGTGTTTAAAGATTAATGCTCAACACAAGCGGTGTTATGGATGTCAGATATAAATGAATTCAATATGCAAATTAACATTTAGTGTTTCATACCAATCAAAATACAGACAAATCATTTCAAAACTTTATTCTTATAGTAGTATATGTTGAATACATTTTATTTCTCAACACAATATCACATTTCAAATACGTTTTTCCATCTCTTGAGTCGTTACGCAGGTCATAAATCACAATTGTTACGGATGTCAGAAATCTAATAACTGCACATAAGAATAAATATTAAGCACATTTGCACCAAAAATACTTTTGAGCAGTGTCACCACTTCAACTGAGAGTCCGTCTGTCCGTCCGTTGACCATTTTTATTTTTAATTTCTTCGTCATATTTTACCTGGGTCGCCGAATGCGAAAGCAGTCTAGGAGTCTGATCACTCCGTCCGTCCGTGTGTCCGTCACAAAATGAGGGTTCTTCGTTTGTATAATCTGAAATTCAATCAGCTTAAGTTTGACATTTCTGAAATTTTGCGCAGTGAATTCAGATATCGATTGGTGAAGGGGAATTTGGAGTTCAGGCAAGATGGAACTATTTAGAATCGGGGCACGGGAAAGGCCCGTGTGGCGAATGGCCTAGGGGCCAGCGTGAAGAGATCTGCAGACAATGCCATCAAACACGGCAAAGCCAGCATACAGATAGAACCTGAAAAAGTTCTTAACGTTTTATCGGAACCACCCGCAAAGATAGGAAGTCGTGAACGATCTATGAAGATAGTAGATACCGATTTCGAAAACATAGAGAAGATCTTTTCAAAGATATAAACAATCTTAGTACATACTCCAGCATTTGTTCAATTTAATTGTTCTGGTGAATCAAGAGACGAATGTAACTTAACAATTCAAAAAAAAATTCCACATATCTAGAGATAGGTATTCTGACCTCCGTAACAAAACAAACAATTAATAAATATTATGTGTAAAAATATACCTACCATTT
Organism: Bathymodiolus brooksi; assembly: GCA_963680875.1. NCBI lineage: Eukaryota > Metazoa > Mollusca > Bivalvia > Mytilida > Modiolidae > Bathymodiolus > Bathymodiolus brooksi. The sequence goes on from OY804576.1 coordinate 152,907,832, forward strand.
TATTTTTGCATTTATGTTTATGGATATCCAAAATGTAACACAGAGTGAATACAAAATGTAACATATAAGAATATTATATATTGTTAAATCAGAAATCATGATGTGAAATGGTTATTGTTCTCCGAACGAAAATTTTGAACTATTTGATGTGATTTCAGGAAATATTGTACATAAATTAAGCTATCGGGTTCTAAACTGCGACTTCCAATTATTTTGATTCACTCTGTGTTACATTTTTCGTCAACTTAAAACATCGCAAAAATTCAGAATTTACAACAAATTTCTAACTTCCGTAACAAAACTTTAGCTAGTTTGAAGAATGCAAAATTTTGAAACTTGATGACCAAATCGTTTGGACTTTTGACATGTTTCACTAGACATCTTAAAGAGTTAGTTTAAATCATAAATACTCATTTTAATAAGTCTTATTTTTTATTATGATGTTTGATGTTTATTCAGAAATAAATGTTCGCTATATCCTTAAATATTTTATGTATGTGCCTGTTGTCACAACAAACAACCAGCTGTTTTCAAGGAACTTAATATCTCATCAAGCCTTAATACCTCCCCCATTTCTACTCTTGCACTGAAAATGGATTTTCATATTAAGGGATTTCTCAGAAATCGATCAGATTATTATTCTGACATCCGTAACGAAAAAAATCGATACTTAAGTTTCAAGTGGTGTAATTTCAAAACTAATAAAATTGTGTGTGTGAAAATCTAAAATTAAACGTTGAATATATACTCTTTGCAAAAAATACAATCGATGTGATAATATGAAATACTTTAATTTTTGGAGTTTTCTATTTTTTATTGTGCCCATTTTTCTGGAATGACTGTTTAGTTAGAACACTGTCAAATTAACAGTGGTTTGTAGGTGGACGTAATTAACATTGAGTGACACCATAACACATTATGACATGTACAATTGTCATATGATTTAAATTCTGAATAATGTATATGTTTTCTGTCTAGGATTAATGAGAAAAGATTTGCTAAGCGGGTTACCCGGTGTGTGTACAACCTGATTGAGGTTATTAAGTCTCCCAAACAACGTTTGGAGACTTATTGTTTTGCTCCGTTTCTTCTTATTATTATTATTATTATTATTCTTTCTTTCCGTGCACCATGAACTTGTCCACGGCAGTTCTCAGGAACTACAGGACAGAATTTCATGAAACTTGGTGGAGTTATAGATATATGTTTCTAGTTGATCCTAAAGTTTTCAGATTTGTGGTAAAGGGGGTCAAAGCCATATTTTTGGGGGTTCAAATGGGGTGGGGGTTACTATAGAATCCTATGGGAAACTTGAAATTTCGTACATTAATGTTGATAACTTCTAACTGGATAATGATAGAGACATACAATTTGACATAGTGATTAGTCACCATTAGAGGAGCAATTCTGCGTTTTCAAAATTTTCAAGATGTCTGCCATTTTCAAAATGGCTGCCAAAACACGGCATAAAAATGGGGGGTAAAAATTCAACATTGTCCGATATCATCAAAATTTGATATGTGGGTAGATAGTGTCAGTGGCCGGTTTGGGAGACTTCATAATCGTTAGATTATAATCATATCTTGTTTCTTCATGAACCGAACAAAATTTGTGATCAATCCTTAATTAGTATTATAATTGTAAAACAGGAATACAATAATTGAGTGCACGAATTACCTAAAATAATGAATAAGCTCAATGCATATTGCATGTGCTAGATTGCACAAAATATGCAAATCACTTTGTTTTCCTGAGTGTGACAATAACAGTTCCCTCTCAGAAACAGCAGTCGGTCATCTCTCAACGCTCACTTACCATTCTGACATTACTAACGTCTTCTCTAGCCAAAAAAAGGCACCAAATTAGTCTGCAGAATATACTCCAGACTCGAAATTGTTTTGCTATATACGGTCATTGAACGAAATATAGCTTTTCTGGTACCCCATTTACATGTTTTACCTGTTGAGCTTTGAGAAACTAGATATAAATCAGTTCACTTACTGTTGACTGACAATATCAAAAGGGGCACTTAAGGGATAATTGTTAAATTTCATTATTTAATCCAAATACCACCGTCCATGGATTAATATGGGTTTTTTTTCTGCAGGATAAACCCAATAGTAATGCAATATTTTAAAGTAATATGAAAGGCAAATATCGTGGAATTTTTGGAATAAATATTTTCACTTAATATATCACTTAATTTTAACTAAAATCAACTACATAACATTAAAAATCCGCTCAAAAGTAGATTTGAAGAGCAAATCGCAAAATATTTGACAGCAAATAATTCTGTTTTCCCGTACAGTAATGCAAATGATATGCCCGTGACCCAAGATTTGAACTCTTTCGGGGAGAGAGATTATCGCTCTTGCGCACTGCTTAGTTGATGAAAAAAATGTCGGATGCAAGTAAACATATATCCCGTGTGTACCACATAAGAATAATTGCACACAAAAAAATAGATCACACGACATGAAACAGATAGATTCCTCAATAATCATTGTCAGGAATGTGTGCGTTCTTACCTCAGCATCCATGATTGTTTATCTTTTCGTCACGAGGTCATGATCGGCAATCATGGGAACAAAACAACCGAATGTTAATCAGTCTCCTCAACAATGGCGAGGACGATAAACATGCACACGGATGTACAGATTTCTAATTGTTGGGAACATATTTCGACTTGAAACATGCATGCATAGCTTAGTAAATGTACCGCCGTATTCCAAATTGAATTTTCAGAGATAAAATTGCTTCACCCAAAACTGGTGTAATATTACTTTAAGCTATAATGTGTATGTGTATTAGGTGGAAAAGTGTGAAAAGGCTCCATGAACCTCGCCTTTCCTCCCTTTTTAAATCCTATATGCATAAACATTTTAGTTGAAGACACGGCGCCACTTTTGTATTTATTGTATGGTATCTTCCGATTAACCTGTTGGTATCTTCTCATTAACCTGTTGGTATCTTCTCATTAACATGTTGGTATCTTCTCATTAACCTGTTGGTATCTTCTCATTAACCTGTTGGTATCTTCTCATTAACCTGTTGGTTTCTTCTCATTAACCTGTTGGTATCTTCTCATTAACATGTTGGTATCTTCTCATTAACCTGTTGGTATCTTCGCATTCACCTGTTGGTATCTTCTCATTAACCTGTTGGTATCTTCTCATTAACATGGTGGTATCTTCTCATTAACCTGTTGGTATCTTCTCATTAACCTGTTGGTATCTTCTCATTAACCTGTTGGTATCTTCTCATTAACATGTTTGTATCTTCTCATTAACCTGTTGGTATCTTCTCATTAACCTGTTGGTATCTTCCGATTAACCTGTTGGTACCTTCAAACGTGTGGCCATTGCATTGTCTGTGCTTAGATCGTTGGCTTCTCATTAACCTGTTGGTATCTTCAAACTTTCCTCTTCATAACAAAGCAATTAGAAAACATTATTACGATATAAAATAATACAAAATGTACTTAAATCCTCAATGAAGCCAAGTAAAAACAATATCACGATATAAAATAATACTTAAATCCTCAATGAAGCCAAGTAAAAACATTATCTAAATCTTTACTTATCAATCACAATTAAGATGAACTATTCTATTTCTCTATTCAAATTTAGAAGTAAAACTTCTTGAACGAATGTCGCTTCTGAAGAATATCCGCTGACGTCGTCATATTTAAAAGACTTAAAAGTTGTATATATTAAGAATAAAGTCATAGTCAAGTGTCATCCAATACATTTAGTAAACAAATTACATTTGATAGAAGAAAACCAAATTCCCATCACCAGAATTGTTTCAGTTTCATTTTCAACAATTACTCTAATCTATTTCTTTTATAATTTGTTTATTTTTGAAAGGAAATAAACATGTCATATATACAATGACATTTGCCGATTTTGGCTATCCCAGTTAGGCTCTTAGGATTTCGTTCTCCCAAAGACTTTTAAAGTATTTTGGCTATGCAATCATTCAATTTTGAGCGTACTAGTATTGGTCGATGTTGATCCGGTCAATATTGGTGTTCCGGATTCTCTCTAGATTTTACATACGTATCAACGATAAAATAGAGACGCTCATCATCATCAGGCCAATACAGCTACCCTTAGTGTAATTACTAAGCCAATACGGAAATCATCGTATCACTACTGGTTGTTGCCTGTCCTATTGTTTTGTTTTTTAGTTAGATCAAATGACATTGATGCATGAAGGGATAGTAAGTAAATAGGTATATATGTGTAAGTGGTATCGAAATGACCTTTGTTTCTACGATGTTTGAACTGTTCTGACGGAGTGGTTTTTGCTTTGTTTTTCATATTATTTGCATTGATCACGTTTTGTTTGTAGCCTTTCCGTATATTAATAGACTCAGCTGTCCGTCAAAGAGCATTGGCCGTCCTTTCTAAACTGATAACATATAGATAGCCACTAATATTATGAATATTTGCATTAACGATGGTTCCATTACCTAAATCTCAGCACTTCTACCATTCTAATTCCGTATTTATTACCATTCAGTACATTAAGAATTGTATGGTTTACACAGAATGTATGAACCAGTACCATCCCTTTCGTAGCTTGATTTATTTATTGTGTATTCGACAGTCAGTGTCAATTTGATGTTTGTTACGGTGTTGCCGACTCCTGACGAAATTACCGTGTTAACATTCGCTCCTGCGGATTAATTCCCTTAACCTTATTAAAGTGCAGAAATCTCCATAACGATGACAAATAAATAGAGTATGATTTACTCTTAATTCTACTTTCAGTTGTTTACACGCACCGACTTTATTACTGTTTAATTTGATCATCTAATTGAAAAAAGGTGAAATTTACATAAATGTAATTAAATACTATTGGACACAATGACATATATTGTACCACAAACCTTAAATGAAATCTATCGCAATAATTTCTATATAAAAATCTTATTATTGTGAACGAAGATATATGAGGTTATGATGTAGATTCGCTGTCCGTTATTATATTGCTAATATAAAACTAATAACCGACATCTAACGGATAGATATTTCAATACGCCACTTATAAAACACGAGTTGTTACTGATATGAACCACACATAAGGTCAATGGATTGTGAAGAATGTTTACGTGAAGTTAACACAACCGTGAAACATCTAGTCCTTTATTATCACATGATACAGATTGTCTTCTCTTGTATTATATCCTTGCTATTCTGTCGTTCACAAAATAGAAAACGCATCGGAGCAAAAATATAAAAACTTATACATGTACAGTCTCTTCTTACAAGAGTCAAACACACAGTGAAGGACAGGCAGTACAAACACACAGTGAAGGACAGGCAGTACAAACACACAGTGAAGGACAGGCAGTACAAACACACAGTGAAGGACAGGAGGTACAAACACACAGTGAAGGACAAGCAGTACAAACATAAATAAAGGTAATAACAAAATTACCGAACTCCGAACAATCTTATAAAGGGAAAGTCAAAACTCATAATTATATAAACAGACAAAATCAGTCAACAACCTGAAAACTGTGAAAACCGTAATGACCCTGACTTGGTACAGGCATTTCTAAAGAAATGGTGGGTTGAATCAGATTTTAAGGCGCCAAACCTCCCGCTCTCATTACGGTTCAAAGGTTCCGGCTGTCACTGTAACAGTATTTAAATACAGGAACAAAATAGGTAAAATAGTTGTCAAAGCAGTACCATATTCGGTGACGTAAATGTCAAAAATATATTTACGTCACACATTGACAAAAAAATTCTTGACATTTTGGACTTCTTTATCTTTATACATTTTCACTATATGAAAATGCATCGCTTATAATTATTTCTGCAGAGACGGAATATATTTCGACAAGATATTGGTATCGGAATATAAACTTTTTAAGAGATCGAATAAGGCGAATCTTTTAATAGCCCTGGTCCAGTAGCCTGTTTCTCAGATGAAGATGACGTTTCAGGAAATCAGAATAATTGCTACTGGCCCTTGCATAGCGAATCAATTGCGAGATGTAAACACCATATGCAGGAGAAGCTGGTATATTGCTGCACATGTTTGGAAAATTTATGATTTTAAAATTGAAGTCGTCCCGCTTATCATAAATTTTAGTACTGAGTTGACCACTGTCGTCAAATTCGAGGTATAAGTCCAAAAATGATGCGGACGAAGCTGTATCGGTGGTCTCTTTAACTTCCAGCTCTGGAGGATATATCAATGGAAGAAATTCTGCAAATCTAGAATTATTGATAGATAAAACGTCATCAATATACCTGTATGTGAAATTAAAGGCTCTAGCCTCATGAATCTTCCTATCTTTTACAAGCTTTTGAAGAAACTCCGACTCGTATGAGTATAAAAATAAATCGGCTAGAAGAGGGGCACAATTCGTACCCATTGGTATGCCGACGACCTGCTGAAACAGTGAAGGACAGGCAGTACACAAATACAGTGAATGACAGGCAGTACAAACACACAGTGAAGGACAGGCAGTACAAACACACAGTGAAGGACAGGAGGGACAAACACACAGTGAAGGACAAGCAGTACAAACATACAGTGAAGGACAGGCAGTACAAACACACAGTGAAGGACAGGCAGTACAAAAATAGAGTGAATGACAGGCAGTACAAACACACAGTGATGGACAGGCAGTACAAACAAACAGTGAAGGAGACGCAGTACAAACACATAGTGAAGGACAGGCAGTACAAACACACAGTGACGGACAGGCAGTACAAACACACAATGAAGGACAGGCAGTACAAACACACAGTGAAGGACAGGCAGTACAAGTATGCAGTGAAGGACAGGCAATACAAACACACAGTAAAGGACAGGCAGTACAAACACACAGTGAAGGACAGGCAGTACAAACACACAGTGAAGGACAGGCAGTACAAACATACAGTGAAGGACATGCAGTACAAACACACAGTGCAGGACAGGCAGTACAAGCACACAGTGAAAGACAGGCAGTACAAACACACAGTGAAGGACAGGCAGTACAGCCACACAGTGAAGGACAGGCAGTACAAACACACAGTGAAGGACAGGTAGTACAACCACACAGTGAAGGACAGGCAGTGCAAACACACAGTGAGGGACAGGCAGTACAAACACACAATGGAGGATAGGCAGTACAAACACACAGTAAAGGACAGGCAGTACAAACACACAGCGATGGACAGGCAGTAAAATCACACAGTTAAGGACAGGCAGTACAAACACACAGTGAAGGACAGGCAGTACAAACATACAGTGAAGGACAGGCAGTACAAACACACAGTGCAGGACAGGCAGTACAAGCACACAGTGAAAGACAGGCAGTACAAACACACAGTGAAGGACAGGCAGTACACACACACAGTAAAGGACAGGCAGTACAAACACATAGTGAAGGACAGGCAGTACAAACACACAGTGGAGGATATGCAGTACAAACACACAGTGAAGGACACGCAGTACAAACACACAGTGAAGGACAGGCAGTACAAACACACAGTGAAGGACAGGCAGTACAAACACACATTGAAGGACAGGCAGCACAAACACACAGTGAAGGACAGGCAGTACAAACACTCAGTGAAGGACAGGGAATACAAACACACAGTGAAGGACAGGTAGTACAAACGCACAGTGAAGGACAGGTAGTACAAACACACAGTGAAGGACAGGCAGTACAAACACACAATGAAGGACAGGTAGTATAAACACACAGTGAAGGACAGGTAGTACAAACACACAGACACATAGTGAAGGACAGGCAGTACAAAACACAGTGAAGGACAGGCAGTACAAACACACAGTGAAGGACAGGCAGTACAAACACACAGTGAAGGACAGGCAGTACAAACACACAGTGAAGGACAGGCAGCACAAACACACAATGAAGGACAGGCAGTACAAACACTCAGTGAAGGACATGCAGTACAAACGCACAGTGAAGGACAGGCAGTACAAACAAACAGTGAAGAACAGGCAGTACAAACACACAGTGAAGAACAGGCAGTATAAACACACAGTGAAGGACAGGCAGTACAAACACACAATGAAGGACAGACAGTACACACACACAATGAAGGACAGACAGTACACACACACAGTGAAGGACAGGCAGTACAAACACACAGATGTGATCCTTGATGCTACATAGGGTCATTCAGATGTGATCCTGGATGCTACATAGGGTCACTCTGATGTGATCCTGGATGCTACATAGGGTCACTCAGATGTGATCCTGGATGCTACATAGGGTCACTCAGATGTGATCCGTAACGAGGTTTCATCAGATCTCACACGACATATCTATAAAGAGTAGCAAGTGTGACGCAACATATCTGTAAAAAGGACCAAGTTGTGACGCGACATATCTGTAAAGAGGACCAAGTGTGACGCGACATATCTGTAAAGAGGAGCAAGTGTGACGCGACATATCTGTAAAGAGGAGCAAGTGTGACGCGACATATCTGTAAAGAGGATCAAGTGTGACACGACATATCTGTAAAGAGGAGCAAGCGTGACACGACATATCTGTAAAGAGGAGCAAGTGTGACACGACATATCTGTAAAGAGGAGCAAGTGTGACGCGACATATCTGTAAAGAGGAGCAAGAGTGACACGACATATTTGTAAAGAGTAGCAAGTGTGAAGCGACATATCTGTAAAGAGGAGCAAGTGTGACACGACATATCTGAAAAGAGTAGCAAGTGTGACGCGACATATCTGTAAAGAGGAGCAAGTGTGACGCGACATATCTGTAAAGAGGAGCAAGTGTGACTCGACATATCTGTAAAGAGGAGCAAGTGTGACACGACATATCTGTAAAGAGGAGCAAGTGTGACGCCACATATCTGTAAAGAGGAGCAAGTGTGACGCCACATATCTGTAAAGAGGAGCAAGTGTGACACGACATATCTGTAAAGAGGAGCAAGTGTGACGCGACATATCTGTAAAGAGGAGCAAGTGTGACGCGACATATCTGTAAAGAGGAGCAAGTGTGACACGACATATCTGTAAAGAGGAGCAAGTGTGACGCGACATATCTGTAAAGAGGAGCAAGTGTGACACGACATATCTGTAAAGAGGAGCAAGTGAGGCACGACATATCTGTAAAGAGGAGCAAGTGTGACGCGACATATCTGTAAAGAGGAGCAAGTGTGACACGACATATCTGTAAAGGGGAGCAAGTGTGACGCGACATTACTGTAAAGAGGAGCAAGTGTGACACGACATATCTGTAAAGAGGAGCAAGTGTGACACGACATATCTGTAAAGAGGAGCAAGTGTGACACGACATATCTGTAAAGAGGAGCAAGTGTCAGATCAGAATTTAATCAGATTGGAAGTACATGTATTATATATTGTTTTGTATATGTAATTGACCCTCGGTATTTACACGTATGACAAGGAATGGATTGTTTTTTTACAAGTGTATGGATGTTAGAATGTCTTTGTTTAATTTAATATTAAAACATCCTCATTGTGACTGTTGTTGGTGAATGTACACAAGTCGTTGTTTTTCATGATTTCTGATATATGGTCTTGATGCTGGGGAAATGGAATGGGATATTTTGCAAACCAGCAGCAGTACCATAATTACTATTTCCTTGAGTATCCATTCCTCCCTGGGTGTAAAGATCAGCGAATATCAGTGTTGAAATATATATAAATATGCAATGTGTACTAGTTCTATCCTGTGTCGCTACAATATAGTCGATGCTATAAATATTAACAACTGATATCTGTGTTCAGAAATATAGACATTGTACTGACTTAGTAAACATGAAATTCATGATGATCTTTCGTATGATTTGTCTCTCTTGTTATTGCATCAGATTAGACTTGACATATTGGCCTATCCTAACAAGGTTTTAAGTACAATCCTTACTACGACGTCAAACAATCAATAAGTTTTTTTAAAATAAGGTAAATATTATTGTTACAATCTTGTTGATGCAGTGTAAAATAACAATAACAAAGAAATTTGATTATGTTTAATATCGAGCAATCTTAAATTTAATGGTGGGTGGTGTATGTAGCTCACCAGTTTGATTTTAAGGACTCGGTGACCACTCGTATAAAATAAAGTGAAAAACAAAATGTAAAAAACACCCAATGAAAGGGGAAACAAATACCACACTGTCAGGAGAACCAAATTCCAATAGAAAACTCGTTAGAAAAAATAGGTACCACTCACAAACTAATACATGACAGCTCACTTTTTCGACTTGATACAGCCACTTCTATCAAAAAAAGGGTTGTGTTAAGCAGTTTTATGGTCATAAGCATCCACTCTTAGTGAAATGATGCAGCCATGCAAGTGTTCACAACATGTGAATAATGGTAACCTTTACATAATCCAGGTGAACAGCTTTGTTATAAGAAGAGGTAGAAGATATCAAGGGATAATCAGAATCCGTAAATCGAAGAACAGACAACACAATGGCCAAACAACGATCTATAAAACAAACACATAACACTGAATATCGAGTAACACGAACCTCACTAAAAACCGGGAGTGAACTCTGGTGCTCCGGAATGGTAGGCAGTTCCTGCTCCATTAGTGGCACCCGTCTTATTAATTTAGTTACAAACCCGGTGATAAGCCATGAATGAGGAAAGGACCGGGAAGTATTTACGACAAGTGGAACATTTTCGTGGTCATTTGTGACACAGATATTCCATAGCGGTTAACCAAATCGTGGTGGCGACCGTAAAACTGATGACTTCAGTTATAAAGAACTCTATAATCTTGGAAAATCGATCTTATATAATAACTAGAGGCTTAGAATCGCCATGGTCATTGTCAGTCGAACACGTCAATTGTTGAGTACGGTTTCTAATTAAAACCATACTTTAGTAGGAATGTTTACGGTTAAATTAAGAAATAATTCATAGTTAGTAGGATATTTGAAAACGGGTAGCATTAGTGTGGTACACTAATTTATCCCGAGCAATAACGAGTGATAAAATGAACGACAATAATGCTACCCATGATAATATGTCATACAAACTTTGGCTTCCATAAAATTATTTATATATTTATTGAAATATTCTGCCATATATTTATAGGCAGTATCATAAAATATGAAAAATGCATTTCATAAGAAAACCCACTAACTTTCATATTTATTTTCCTGTGCAGACAAATACACGACATGTATATAAGTTACTGACGTCTTCAAATTTGAAGGCAAAATGATCTTAGCATCTAACTCAACATCACCGAAAGACGACAAAACTAACGTCGACAACTATTATCTTCATAAAAAATGTTTTTCGTAAGAAATAGATAGGCATAGTATGAATTATGAACCTTGTCACGTTCGTATGCACGACGGTCCTATAAAAAAAATCATGAAATTGCTCTGGAAATATGTTCATAATTTGTCCGGCAATATACATGTGCGAGGTAAAATATATGGAAAATTATGTCATTACCTTGTTCATTTAGTCAATGAAGAACGTCTTATTAGAATTGAAAGCTATTTTATGTTTCCTTACATTCTATTATCGAGATGAATATATCGTGAAGGAAAATAAAGACGTATATGATTTTATTTTTGTTCTATAAATAATTGTTTCGCCTACATTTCTGTATCTGACAAATCCGAAAAACCATTTATTGACAATTCAATAAGTCTTATTGTATTTTGTTTGCCAAGATGAACTCTTCTAACTCCCGCGCAAAGAAAGCGTGTTTCAGCGTAGAAGGGACGTCATGTTCATGTCGCATCAGTTTTGTTTAGAATCGTGTTTTTTCCTGAATGGTTTTATCGCATTTTGAGCCACAAATAATAACAATGGATTAGTAATACAATAAAAAAAAACAAAAAAATACCTTACTGTTGAGACATTTCTAAAAACAAAAAATACCCTACTGTCGAGACATTTCTAAAAATAAAAAAATACTCTACTGTCGAGACATTTCTAAAAACAAAAAATACCCTACTGTCGAGACATTTCTAAAAACAAAAAATACCCTACTGTCGAGACATTTCTAAAAACAAAAAATACCCTACTGTCGAGACATTTCTAAAAACAAAAAATACCCTACTGTCGAGACATTTCTAAAAACAAAAAAATACCCTACTGTCGAGACATTTCTAAAAACAAAAAATACCCTACTGTCGAGACATTTCTAAAAATAAAAAAATACTCTACTGTCGAGACATTTCTAAAAACAAAAAATACCCTACTGTCGAGACATTTCTAAAAACAAAAAATACCCTACTGTCGAGACATTTCTAAAAACAAAAAATACCCTACTGTCGAGACATTTCTAAAAACAAAAAATACCCTACTGTCGAGACATTTCTAAAAATAAAAAAATACTCTACTGTCGAGACATTTCTAAAAAAAAAAAATACCCTACTGTCGAGACATTTCTAAAAACAAAAAATACCCTACTGTCGAGACATTTCTAAAAACAAAAAATACCCTACTGTAGAGACATTTCTAAAAACAAAAAATACCCTACTGTCGAGACATTTCTAAAAACAAAAAAATACCCTACTGTCGAGACATTTCTAAAAACAAAAAATACCCTACTGTCGAGACATTTCTAAAAACAAAAAATACCCTACTGTCGAGACATTTCTAAAAACAAAAAATACCCTACTGTCGAGACATTTCTAAAAACAAAAAATACCCTACTGTCGAGACATTTCTAAAAACAAAATATCCCCTACTGTCGAGACATTTCTAAAAACAAAAAATACCCTACTGTCGAGACATTTCTAAAAACAAAAAATACCCTACTGTCGAGACATTTCTAAAAACAAAAAATACCCTACTGTCGAGACATTTCTAAAAGCAAAAAATACCTACTGTCGAGACATTTCTAAAAACAAAAAATACCATACTATCGAGACATTTCTAAAAACAAAAAATACCTTACTGTCGAGACATTTCTAAAACCCAACAGACAAATCGTAATAAGACGTAGTATCGATACCTATTACACGCAAATATATGAACGCTCACTTTCTCAGCGTGAAACAGGCACCACACTAACAAAAAACGGAAGGGTTTATGTAATTTTGAGACATGACGTGACTATTTTATGTTTTATATATCTAAAGTGTTTAAATGAAAGGTTAAAATGGATGATCAAAATATCCATCTGAATCTACTGGGTGTATTTAACATATTAAGCTAACGTAATTACTGCATTGTTAGGATCACGGATGCATGCATCAGCTAACAGCAATATATACATTAGGCTGTGAAGGTAAAATTTATTGATGTTTGAGAGGTCAGACCCGATTATCCCACTAATGACAAACTTTCTTACTCATGAACAACTGGGTACTGACGGGAATCAAGGTCACAAAACAGTATATATCACATATACCATTAGATGATGAGCTATGCAATGCGTCTCTTATTACACGAGATTCCATTGATATATAGGGGCGGGTTTGGATCTCATCAACAGGTTTAGCCACGACACATGTGGTTCTCTCCAAGCCAGTTCCAGAATGTCGTGGTATGGTTGTGTTCAATGATTTGAAGTAAGTGGATGACATTCCAGAATGTTGTGGTATGGCTGTGTTCAATGATTTGAAGTAAGTGGAGAACATTCCAGAATGTCGTGGTATGGTTGTGTTCAATGATTTGAAGTAATTGGATGACATTCCAGAATGTTGTGGTATGGCTGTGTTCAATGATTTGAAGTAAGTGGAGAACATTCCAGAATGTCGTGGTATGGTTGTGTTCAATGATTTGAAGTAAGTGGAGGACATTCCAGAATGTCGTGGTATGGTTGTGTTCAATGATTTGAAGTAAGTGGAGGACATTCCAGAATGTCGTGGTATGGCTGTGTTCAATGATTTGAAGTAAGTAGAGGACATTCCAGAATGTCGTGGTATGGTTGTGTTCAATGATTTGAAGTAAGTGGAGGACATTCCAGAATGTCGTGGTATGGTTGTGTTCAATGATTTGAAGTAAGTGGAGGACATTCCAGAATGTCGTGGTATGGTTGTGTTCAATGATTTGAAGTAAGTGGAGGACATTCCAGAATGTTGTGGTATGGCTGTGTTCAATGATTTGAAGTAAGTGGAGGACATTCCAGAATGTCGTGGTATGGTTGTGTTCAATGATTTCAAGTAAGTGGAGGACATTCCAGAATGTCGTGGTATGGCTGTGTTCAATGATTTGAAGTAAGTGGAGGACATTCCAGAATGTCGTGGTATGGTTGTGTTTAATGATTTGAAGTAAGTGGAGGACATTCCAGAATGTCGTGGTATGGCTGTGTTCAATGATTTGAAGTAAGTGGAGAACATTCCAGAATGACAACTATTTATAGAAAATATCTCTGCTATAAGTTGTACACTCTGTCAGTTACAGATCACATATTAGACAAAGTACTCCACTTTATGTCTACTACTACTAAATATACAACAGAGTTATTTCTACCTAATTAAGAAGTACTTTATATTGATTTAGTTTTCTATTATATTTCCTAAAACAGCATTAAAAACTTGCTTTAATGTACTGGCACTGTGATTGGTTTGATTTAAGTCTATGCAATTTGTTGGAACTTAAACATACATTGCCTTCTATAATTACATACTAGATTTGTACATTTCTTAATAGAAATCTAGTTTATAAAGAGCAAATATTCTATTTTATTCGCGAAAATAAATTTGATCTTTCATTTTATTATAAAAACTACTCACGAATGTGATTCTATTAAGTTATTGCATAAGATGATTTCCGTTTTTATATCAGTTCTAAAGCGAATACTAAATTGCTTCAATGTTAGTTGATACCGGAAACACGATCTAGCAGTCAAATTTTCAGCAATTCTGTCTATTACAAAATACCATACAGAGTAGTATAAGAGAAACTTAACGATTAGTATTTGACAATTTCTCTCAACCAAACATTGTAATAAGTCCAACGACTCCGAAATCAACAACAAAATGAGGCCTTAAATAACGTCATATTCGGCAGTCGAACCTCTAATGTCATCTAAGACATCACATGTGGATATGATAAGGAACAAATACCTTCATCTTCAATCCAGACATTTGTTTCTAAAAGGAATTCAGTGGGAAAAAAGAAAGTTATCATTTTGGGTGTTGGTCAATTTGCGGTCTATTACCACTTTGGTATCTTCAAACTCTTCTTGGCCCATAATACTAGCTTAACCAAGGTATTTATTGAAGTGACTGTACCAAGCCATGAGTGTGGACGTTTATGTATATAAAGTAATCAATTCTTCCCCTGTCTAACATATGTTCCCATTAGAACTGTTCTAACGGCGTGGCATTGTTTGGTTTTCATTGTATTTATGATGTAATTGATAATCTGGGCTATCCTGTTTACGCCTTTTGGAATACATACGCCCAAGGATTATTTAACTTTCCAATCTTTTGTCTATGTACCTAATGCAGATTTTTCCGGTAAAGCGTCTTATGCATTAAATTAGATGATTGCGTTGTTATTCTAAATGCTTCAATGTTAGGTTTGTAGTGTTAAACGCCACCTTCAACAACATTTCAGTTATATCGTGGTGGTCAGTTTTATTGGTGAATGAAACTGGGGTACCCGGGGAAAACCACCGATCTTTCACAGACAAACTTTATCAGATAGCGTATAATAATATAATTGCTTCAGAATATGACTATTGTTTCACTATTATCTGTTACGATGGCCGTGTATACTATCTAATATGACTATTGTTTCACTATTATCTGTTACATGGCCGTGTATACTATCTAATATGACTATTGTATCACTATTATCTCTTACGATGGCCGTGTATACTATCTAATATGACTATTGTTTGACTATTATATGTTACGATGGCCGTGTATACTATATAATATGACTATTGTTTCACTATTATCTGTTACAATGGCCGTGTATACTATCTACTATGACTATTGTTTCACTATTATCTGTTACGATGGCCGTGTATACTATATAATATGACTATTGTTTGACTATTATCTGTTACGATGGCCGTGTATACTATCTAATATGACTATTGTTTCACTATTATCTGTTACGATGGCCGTGTATACTATCTAATATGACTATTATTTGACCATTATCTGTTACGATGGCCGTGTATACTATCTAATATGACTATTGTTTCACTATTATCTGTTACGAAGGCTGTGTATACTATCTAATATGACTATTGTTTCACTATTATCTGTTACGATGGCCGTGTATACTATCTAATATGACTATTGTTTCACTATTATCTGTTACGATGGCCGTGTATACTATCTAATATGACTATTGTTTCACTATTATCTGTTACGATGGCCGTGTATACTATCTAATATGACTATTGTTTCACTATTATCTGTTAAGATGGCCGTGTATACTATCTAATATGACTTTTGTTTGACTATTATCTGTTACGATGGCCGTGTATACTATATAATATGACTATTTTTTCACTATTATCTGTTACGATGGCCGTGTATACTATATAATATGACTATTGTTTCACTATTATCTGTTACGATAGCCGTGTATACTATCTAATATGACTATTGTTTCACTATTATCTTTTACGATGGCTGTGTATACTATCTAATATGACTATTGTTTCACTATTATCTGTTACGATGGCCGTGTATACTATATAATATGACTATTGTTTCACTATTATCTGTTACGATAGCCGTGTATACTATCTAATATGACTATTGTTTGACTATTATCTGTTACGAAGGCTGTGTATACTATCTAATATGACTATTGGTTAACTATTATCTGTTACGATGGCCGTGTATACTATCTAATATGACTATTGTTTCACTATTATCTGTTACGATGGCCGTGTATACTATATAATATGACTATTGTTTCACTATTATCTGTTACAATGGCCGTGTATACTATCTACTATGACTATTGTTTCACTATTATCTGTTACGATGGCCGTGTATACTATATAATATGACTATTGTTTGACTATTATCTGTTACGATGGCCGTGTATACTATCTAATATGACTATTGTTTCACTATTATCTGTTACGATGGCCGTGTATACTATCTAATATGACTATTATTTGACCATTATCTGTTACGATGGCCGTGTATACTATCTAATATGACTATTGTTTCACTATTATCTGTTACGAAGGCTGTGTATACTATCTAATATGACTATTGTTTCACTATTATCTGTTACGATGGCCGTGTATACTATCTAATATGACTATTGTTTCACTATTATCTGTTACGATGGCCGTGTATACTATCTAATATGACTATTGTTTCACTATTATCTGTTACGATGGCCGTGTATACTATCTAATATGACTATTGTTTCACTATTATCTGTTAAGATGGCCGTGTATACTATCTAATATGACTTTTGTTTGACTATTATCTGTTACGATGGCCGTGTATACTATATAATATGACTATTTTTTCACTATTATCTGTTACGATGGCGTGTATACTATATAATATGACTATTGTTTCACTATTATCTGTTACGATAGCCGTGTATACTATCTAATATGACTATTGTTTCACTATTATCTTTTACGATGGCTGTGTATACTATCTAATATGACTATTGTTTCACTATTATCTGTTACGATGGCCGTGTATACTATATAATATGATTATTGTTTGACTATTATCTGTTACGAAGGCTGTGTATACTATCTAATATGACTATTGTTTAACTATTATCTGTTACGATGGCCGTGTATACTATCTAATATGACTATTGTTTCACTATTATCTGTTACGATGGCTGTGTATACTATCTAATATGACTATTGTTTCACTATTATCTGTTACGATGGCCGTGTATACTATCTAATATGACTATTGTTTCACTATTATCTGTTACGATGACCGTGTATACTATCTAATATGAATATGGTTTGACTATTATCTGTTACGATGGCTGTGTATACTATCTAATATGACTATTGTTTCACTATTATCTGTTACGATGGCCGTGTATACTATCTAATATGACTATTGTTTCACTATTATCTGTTACGATGGCCGTGTATACTATCTAATATGACTATTGTATCACTATTATCTGTTACGATGGCCGTGTATACTATCTAATATGACTATTGTATCACTACTGTCTGTTACGATGGCCGTGTATACTATCTAATATGACTATTGTTTCACTATTATCTGTTACATGGCCGTGTATACTATCTAATATGACTATTGTTTCACTATTATATGTTACGATGGCCGTGTATACTATCTAATATGACTATTGTTTCACTATTATCTGTTACGATGGCCGTGTATACTATCTAATATGACAATTGTTTCACTATTATCTGTTACGATGGCTGTGTATACTATCTAATATGACTATTGTTTCACTATTATCTGTTACGATGGCCGTGTATACTATCTAATATGACTATTGTTTCACTATTATCTGTTACATGGCCGTGTATACTATCTAATATAAATTTGGTTTCACTATTATCTGTTACGATGGCTGTGTATACTATCTAATATGACTATTGTTTCACTATTATCTGTTACAATGGCCGTGTATACTATCTAATATGACTATTGTATCACTATTATCTGTTACGATGGTCGTGTATACTATCTAATATGACTATTGTATCACTACTATCTGTTACGATGGCCGTGTATACTATCTAATATGACTATTGTTTCACTATTATCTGTTACGATGGCCGTGTATACTATCTAATATGACTATTGTTTCACTATTATCTGTTACGATGGCCTTGTATACTATCTAATATGACTATTGTTTGATTAATATCTGTTATGATGGCCGTGTATACTATCTAATATGACTATTGTTTGACTTTTATCTGTTACGATGGCTGTGTATACTATATAATATGACTATTGTTTGACTATTATCTGTTACGATGGCCGTGTATACTATCTAATATGACTATTGTTTCACTATTATCTGTTACGATGACCGTGTATACTATCTAATATGACTATTGTTTGACCATTATCTGTTACGATGGCCGTGTATACTATCTAATATGACTATTGTTTCACTATTATCTGTTACGAAGGCTGTGTATACTATCTAATATGACTATTGTTTCACTATTATCTGTTACGTTGGCCGTGTATACTATCTAATATGACTATTGTTTCACTATTATTTGTTACGATGGCCGTGTATACTATCTAATATGACTATTGTTTCACTATTATCTGTTACGATGGCCGTGTATACTATATAATATGACTATTGTTTGACTATTATCTGTTACGATGGCCGTGTATACTATCTAATATGACTATTGTTTGACTATTATCTGTTACGATGGCCGTGTATAATATCTAATATGACTATTGTTTCACTATTATCTGTTACGAAGGCTGTGTATACTATCTAATATGACTATTGTTTCACTATTATCTGTTACGATGGCCGTGTATACTATCTAATATGACTATTGTTTCACTATTATCTGTTACGATGGCCGTGTATACTATCTAATATGACTATTGTTTCACTATTATCTGTTACGATGGCCGTGTATACTATCTAATATGACTATTGTTTCACTATTATCTGTTACGATGGCCGTGTATACTATCTAATATGACTATTGTTTCACTATTATCTGTTGCGATGGCCGTGTATACTATCTAATATGACTATTGTTTCACTATTATCTGTTACGATGACCGTGTATACTATCTAATATGACTATTGTTTGACCATTATCTGTTACGATGGCCGTGTATACTATCTAATATGACTATTGTTTCACTATTATCTGTTACGAAGGCTGTGTATACTATCTAATATGACTATTGTTTCACTATTATCTGTTACGTTGGCCGTGTATACTATCTAATATGACTATTGTTTCACTATTATTTGTTACGATGGCCGTGTATACTATCTAATATGACTATTGTTTCACTATTATCTGTTACGATGGCCGTGTATACTATATAATATGACTATTGTTTGACTATTATCTGTTACGATGGCCGTGTATACTATCTAATATGACTATTGTTTGACTATTATCTGTTACGATGGCCGTGTATAATATCTAATATGACTATTGTTTCACTATTATCTGTTACGATGGCCGTGTATACTATCTAATATGACTTTTGTTTGACTATTATCTGTTACGATGGCCGTGTATACTATATAATATGACTATTTTTTCACTATTATCTGTTACGATGGCCGTGTATACTATATAATATGACTATTGTTTCACTATTATCTGTTACGATAGCCGTGTATACTATCTAATATGACTATTGTTTCACTATTGTCTGTTACGATGGCTGTGTATACTATCTAATATGACTATTGTTTAACTATTATCTGTTACGATGGCCGTGTATACTATCTAATATGACTATTGTTTCACTATTATCTGTTACGATGGCTGTGTATACTATCTAATATGACTATTGTTTCACTATTATCTGTTACGATGGCCGTGTATACTATCTAATATGACTATTGTTTCACTATAATCTGTTACATGGCCGTGTATACTATCTAATATGAATATGGTTTCACTATTATCTGTTACGATGGCTGTGTATACTATCTAATATGACTATTGTTTCACTATTATCTGTTACGATGGCCGTGTATACTATGTAATATGACTATTGTTTCACTATTATCTGTTACGATGGCCGTGTATACTATCTAATATGACTATTGTATCACTATTATCTGTTACGATGGCCGTGTATACTATCTAATATGACTATTGTATCACTACTATCTGTTACGATGGCCGTGTATACTATCTAATATGACTATTGTTTCACTATTATCTGTTACATGGCGTGTATACTATCTAATATGACTATTGTTTCACTATTATATGTTACGATGGCCGTGTATACTATCTAATATGACTATTGTTTCACTATTATCTGTTACGATGGCCGTGTATACTATCTAATATGACTATTGTATCACTATTATCTGTTACGATGGCCTTGTATACTATCTAATATGACTATTGTTTGATTATTATCTGTTATGATGGCCGTGTATACTATCTAATATGACTATTGTTTGACTATTATCTGTTACGATGGCTGTGTATACTATATAATATGACTATTGTTTCACTATTATCTGTTACGATGGCCGTGTATACTAACTAATATGACTATTGTTTCACTATTATCTGTTACGATGGCCGTGTATACTATCTAATATGACTATTGTTTGACTATTATCTGTTACGATGGCCGTGTATAATATCTAATATGACTATTGTTTCACTATTATCTGTTACGAAGGCTGTGTATACTATCTAATATGACTATTGTTTCACTATTATCTGCTACGATGGCCGTGTATACTATCTAATATGACTATTGTTTCACTATTATCTGTTACGATGGCCGTGTATACTATCTAATATGACTATTGTTTCACTATTATCTGTTACGATGGCCGTGTATACTATCTAATATGACTATTGTTTCACTATTATCTGTTACGATGGCCGTGTATACTATCTAATATGACTTTTGTTTCACTATTATCTGTTACGATGGCCGTGTAAACTATATAATATGACTATTGTTTGACTATTATCTGTTACGATGGCCGTGTATACTATATAATATGACTATTGTTTCACTATTATCTGTTACGATGGCTGTGTATACTATCTAATATGACTATTGTTTCACTATTATCTGTTACGATGGCCGTGTATACTATCTAATATGACTATTGTTTGACTATTATCTGTTACGATGGCCGTGTATAATATCTAATATGACTATTGTTTCACTATTATCTGTTACGAAGGCTGTGTATACTATCTAATATGACTATTGTTTCACTATTATCTGTTACGATGGCCGTGTATACTATCTAATATGACTATTGTTTCACTATTATCTGTTACGATGGCCGTGTATACTATATAATATGACTATTGTTTGACTATTATCTGTTGCGATGGCCGTGTATACTATCTAATATGACTATTGTTTCACTATTATCTGTTACGATGGCCGTGTATACTATCTAATATGACATTTGTTTGACTATTATCTGTTACGATGGCCGTGTATACTATATAATATGACTATTTTTTCACTATTATCTGTTACGATGGCGTGTATACTATATAATATGACTATTGTTTCACTATTATCTGTTACGATAGCCGTGTATACTATCTAATATGACTATTGTTTCACTATTATCTGTTACGATGGCCGTGTATACTATCTAATATGACTATTGTTTCACTGTTATCTGTTACGATGGCTGTGTATACTATCTAATATGACTATTGTTTCACTATTATCTGTTACGATGGCCGTGTATACTATCTAATATGACTATTGTTTCACTATTATCTGTTACATGGCCGTGTATACTATCTAATATGAATATGGTTTCACTATTATCTGTTACGATGGCTGTGTATACTATCTAATATGACTATTGTTTCACTATTATCTGTTACGATGGCCGTGTATACTATGTAATATGACTATTGTTTCACTATTATCTGTTACGATGGCCGTGTATACTATCTAATATGACTATTGTATCACTATTATCTGTTACGATGGCCGTGTATACTATCTAATATGACTATTGTATCACTACTATCTGTTACGATGGCCGTGTATACTATCTAATATGACTATTGTTTCACTATTATCTGTTACATGGCGTGTATACTATCTAATATGACTATTGTTTCACTATTATATGTTACGATGGCCGTGTATACTATCTAATATGACTATTGTTTCACTATTATCTGTTACGATGGCCGTGTATACTATTTAATATGACTATTGTATCACTATTATCTGTTACGATGGCCTTGTATACTATCTAATATGACTATTGTTTGATTATTATCTGTTATGATGGCCGTGTATACTATCTAATATGACTATTGTTTGACTATTATCTGTTACGATGGCTGTGTATACTATATAATATGACTATTGTTTCACTATTATCTGTTACGATGGCCGTGTATACTAACTAATATGACTATTGTTTCACTATTATCTGTTACGATGGCCGTGTATACTATATAATATGACTATTGTTTCACTATTATCTGTTACGATGGCCGTGTATACTATCTAATATGACTATTGTTTGACTATTATCTGTTACGATGGCCGTGTATACTATCTAATATGACTTTTGTTTCACTATTATCTGTTACGATGGCCGTGTATACTATCTAATATGACTTTTGTTTCACTATTATCCGTTACGATGGCCGTGTAAACTATATAATATGACTATTGTTTGACTATTATCTGTTACGATGGCCGTGTATACTATATAATATGACTATTGTTTCACTATTATCTGTTACGATGGCTGTGTATACTATCTAATATGACTATTGTTTCACTATTATCTGTTACGATGGCCGTGTATACTATCTAATATGACTATTGTTTCACTATTATCTGTTACGATGGCCGTGTATACTATCTAATATGACTATTGTTTCACTATTATCTGTTACGATGGCCGTGTATACTATCTAATATGACTATTGTTTCACTATTATCTGTTACGATGGCCGTGTATACTATCTAATATGACTTTTGTTTCACTATTATCTGTTACGATGGCCGTGTAAACTATATAATATGACTATTGTTTGACTATTATCTGTTACGATGGCCGTGTATACTATATAATATGACTATTGTTTGACTATTATCTGTTACGATGGCCGTGTATACTATCTAATATGACTATTGTTTCACTATTATCTGTTACGATGGCCGTGTATACTATCTAATATGACTATTGTTTCACTATTATCTGTTACGATGGCCGTGTATACTATCTAATATGACTATTGTTTCACTATTATCTGTTACGATGGCCGTGTATACTATCTAATATGACTATTGTTTCACTATTATCTGTTACGATGGCCGTGTATACTATCTAATATGACTATTGTTTCACTATTATCTGTTACGATGGCCGTGTATACTATATAATATGACTATTGTTTGACTATTATCTGTTGCGATGGCCGTGTATACTATCTAATATGACTATTGTTTCACTATTATCTGTTACGATGGCCGTGTATACTATCTAATATGACTATTTTTTCACTATTATCTGTTACGATGGCCATGTATACTATATAATATGACTATTGTTTCACTATTATCTGTTACGATAGCCGTGTATACTATCTAATATGACTATTGTTTCACTATTGTCTGTTACGATGGCTGTGTATACTATCTAATATGACTATTGTTTAACTATTATCTGTTACGATGGCCGTGTATACTATCTAATATGACTATTGTTTCACTATTATCTGTTACAATGGCTGTATATACTATCTACTATCTTCAAATTGATAACCCAATCTCTTTTGCGAGAAGACAAAATGATGATATATGTGTTGTTAAATTAAATGTACACGTATGTTTGTAATTTTCATTTTGTGAATGAAAGGGAGTGTATTTTTTTTACTCAATTTGATATTTTCCCTGGTCAAATGAGTTATGTAAACCACAGGGGCCCCGTATGTAGCTCCCCTGGGCTACATAAGGTAATTATATAGGAGGGTTTTTGATTAAAATTATCTGAAATTTAAAAAAAAAAAAAAAAAAAAAAAAAAAAGATTTACAGTGATAATTGCTTTGAATTGAATTTTAAAATGTGTCGCCAAATGCCATATATCATCCGTAACTAAAATTGTGGGTATCGTAACAAAACTTATTTGCGAAGAAACTGGAGGTAATATGATGTTTTATTAATTATCTTTGGTCAAAGAATATGTCTCCATCTCACATTATAATGTTATTTTGCCAAATACAAAAATATGAGTCAAGAAACCTTATATATTGAAATGTCGCATTTTGATAAAATTAAGAAAGGCAAGTGTCAATGGCACTTATTTTCTCAAAACATTAAAGCAATAGAATAAAATAATCAATTAATTCAGCTCAACCCTTGTTTTACCCGCAATTATTTCTCAAAATGTTCCGTTTTTCTGACCTCCGTAACATTTGACATCCATAACGGAACTTTTACAACGAAAATAACAGGAAGTGTCGGACTTTTTACCCGGTGTATTGTTTTGTATAACACCGATATATGCAGACGAAAAGTTTTTAGCTGTAACAAAAATGCAAAAATAGTAAAACAGAATGGACAGAAGAAAAAAGTAAGTGTTTAATATATTGCCTAGTATTTGAGAAGTATGTAGAAAGACTGAATAGATCCCATATCAATGTTTTAACGACAATATCAACTTCCAAGTTCACAGAAATCAATTGAATTGTCATTGACGTCACAACAGTGGTGCAATGGGAAATTATACCCGTAAACATTACACTGGTCAAATGTTACGGAAGTCAGATAGAAAACACAGCCGACCATTTTAGCTCCGAAGTGACAATAAAAAATATATTTAAAAGAAATTGTTATCAAAAATTTTAAAGTAATGATAAAATTCCCCCGTAAAAATCCATTTTCACAGTGTTTAAAGATTAATGCTCAACACAAGCGGTGTTATGGATGTCAGATATAAATGAATTCAATATGCAAATTAACATTTAGTGTTTCATACCAATCAAAATACAGACAAATCATTTCAAAACTTTATTCTTATAGTAGTATATGTTGAATACATTTTATTTCTCAACACAATATCACATTTCAAATACGTTTTTCCATCTCTTGAGTCGTTACGCAGGTCATAAATCACAATTGTTACGGATGTCAGAAATCTAATAACTGCACATAAGAATAAATATTAAGCACATTTGCACCAAAAATACTTTTGAGCAGTGTCACCACTTCAACTGAGAGTCCGTCTGTCCGTCCGTTGACCATTTTTATTTTTAATTTCTTCGTCATATTTTACCTGGGTCGCCGAATGCGAAAGCAGTCTAGGAGTCTGATCACTCCGTCCGTCCGTGTGTCCGTCACAAAATGAGGGTTCTTCGTTTGTATAATCTGAAATTCAATCAGCTTAAGTTTGACATTTCTGAAATTTTGCGCAGTGAATTCAGATATCGATTGGTGAAGGGGAATTTGGAGTTCAGGCAAGATGGAACTATTTAGAATCGGGGCACGGGAAAGGCCCGTGTGGCGAATGGCCTAGGGGCCAGCGTGAAGAGATCTGCAGACAATGCCATCAAACACGGCAAAGCCAGCATACAGATAGAACCTGAAAAAGTTCTTAACGTTTTATCGGAACCACCCGCAAAGATAGGAAGTCGTGAACGATCTATGAAGATAGTAGATACCGATTTCGAAAACATAGAGAAGATCTTTTCAAAGATATAAACAATCTTAGTACATACTCCAGCATTTGTTCAATTTAATTGTTCTGGTGAATCAAGAGACGAATGTAACTTAACAATTCAAAAAAAAATTCCACATATCTAGAGATAGGTATTCTGACCTCCGTAACAAAACAAACAATTAATAAATATTATGTGTAAAAATATACCTACCATTTTATTTTTGCATTTATGTTTATGGATAT
Source organism: Bathymodiolus brooksi (assembly GCA_963680875.1). Lineage (NCBI taxonomy): Eukaryota > Metazoa > Mollusca > Bivalvia > Mytilida > Modiolidae > Bathymodiolus > Bathymodiolus brooksi. The sequence goes on from OY804576.1 coordinate 152,934,341, forward strand.
CCAAAATGTAACACAGAGTGAATACAAAATGTAACATATAAGAATATTATATATTGTTAAATCAGAAATCATGATGTGAAATGGTTATTGTTCTCCGAACGAAAATTTTGAACTATTTGATGTGATTTCAGGAAATATTGTACATAAATTAAGCTATCGGGTTCTAAACTGCGACTTCCAATTATTTTGATTCACTCTGTGTTACATTTTTCGTCAACTTAAAACATCGCAAAAATTCAGAATTTACAACAAATTTCTAACTTCCGTAACAAAACTTTAGCTAGTTTGAAGAATGCAAAATTTTGAAACTTGATGACCAAATCGTTTGGACTTTTGACATGTTTCACTAGACATCTTAAAGAGTTAGTTTAAATCATAAATACTCATTTTAATAAGTCTTATTTTTTATTATGATGTTTGATGTTTATTCAGAAATAAATGTTCGCTATATCCTTAAATATTTTATGTATGTGCCTGTTGTCACAACAAACAACCAGCTGTTTTCAAGGAACTTAATATCTCATCAAGCCTTAATACCTCCCCCATTTCTACTCTTGCACTGAAAATGGATTTTCATATTAAGGGATTTCTCAGAAATCGATCAGATTATTATTCTGACATCCGTAACGAAAAAAATCGATACTTAAGTTTCAAGTGGTGTAATTTCAAAACTAATAAAATTGTGTGTGTGAAAATCTAAAATTAAACGTTGAATATATACTCTTTGCAAAAAATACAATCGATGTGATAATATGAAATACTTTAATTTTTGGAGTTTTCTATTTTTTATTGTGCCCATTTTTCTGGAATGACTGTTTAGTTAGAACACTGTCAAATTAACAGTGGTTTGTAGGTGGACGTAATTAACATTGAGTGACACCATAATACATTATGACATGTACAATTGTCATATGATTTAAATTCTGAATAATGTATATGTTTTCTGTCTAGGATTAATGAGAAAAGATTTGCTAAGCGGGTTACCCGGTGTGTGTACAACCTGATTGAGGTTATTAAGTCTCCCAAACAACGTTTGGAGACTTATTGTTTTGCTCCGTTTCTTATTATTATTATTATTATTATTATTCTTTCTTTCCGTGCACCATGAACTTGTCCACGGCAGATCTCAGGAACTACAGGACAGAATTTCATGAAACTTGGTGGAGTTATAGATATATGTTTCTAGTTGATCCTAAAGTTTTCAGATTTGTGGTAAAGGGGGTCAAAGCCATATTTTTGGGGGTTCAAATGGGGTGGGGGTTACTATAGAATCCTATGGGAAACTTGAAATTTCGAACATTAATGTTGATAACTTCTAACTGGATAATGATAGAGACATACAATTTGACATAGTGATTAGTCACCATTAGAGGAGCAATTCTGCGTTTTCAAAATTTTCAAGATGTCTGCCATTTTCAAAATGGCTGCCAAAACACGGCATAAAAATGGGGGGTATAAATTCAACATTGTCCGATATCATCAAAATTTGATATGTGGGTAGATAGTGTCAGTGGCCGGTTTGGGAGACTTCATAATCGTTAGATTATAATCATATCTTGTTTCTTCATGAACCGAACAAAATTTGTGATCAATCCTTAATTAGTATTATAATTGTAAAACAGGAATACAATAATTGAGTGCACGAATTACCTAAAATAATGAATAAGCTCAATGCATATTGCATGTGCTAGATTGCACAAAATATGCAAATCACTTTGTTTTCCTGAGTGTGACAATAACAGTTCCCTCTCAGAAACAGCAGTCGGTCATCTCTCAACGCTCACTTACCATTCTGACATTACTAACGTCTTCTCTAGCCAAAAAAAGGCACCAAATTAGTCTGCAGAATATACTCCAGACTCGAAATTGTTTTGCTATATACGGTCATTGAACGAAATATAGCTTTTCTGGTACCCCATTTACATGTTTTACCTGTTGAGCTTTGAGAAACTAGATATAAATCAGTTCACTTACTGTTGACTGACACTATCAAAAGGGGCACTTAAGGGATAATTGTTAAATTTCATTATTTAATCCAAATACCACCGTCCATGGATTAATATGGGTTTTTTTTCTGCAGGATAAACCCAATAGTAATGCAATATTTTAAAGTAATATGAAAGGCAAATATCGTGGAATTTTTGGAATAAATATTTTCACTTAATATATCACTTAATTTTAACTAAAATCAACTACATAACATTAAAAATCCGCTCAAAAGCAGATTTGAAGAGCAAATCGCAAAATATTTGACAGCAAATAATTCTGTTTTCCCGTACAGTAATGCAAATGATATGCACGTGACCCAAGATTTGAACTCTTTCGGGGAGAGAGATTATCGCTCTTGCGCACTGTTTAGTTGATGAAAAAAATGTCGGATGCAAGTAAAAATATATCCCGTGTGTACCACATAAGAATAATTGCACATAAAAAAATAGATCACACGACATGAAACAGATAGATTCCTCAATAATCATTGTCAGGAATGTGTGCGTTCTTACCTCAGCATCCATGATTGTTTATCTTTTCGTCACGAGGTCATGATCGGCAATCATGGGAACAAAACAACCGAATGTTAATCAGTCTCCTCAACAATGGCGAGGACGATAAACATGCACACGGATGTACAGATTTCTAATTGTTGGGAACATATTTCGACTTGAAACATGCATGCATAGCTTAGTAAATGTACCGCCGTATTCCAAATTGAATTTTCAGAGATAAAATTGCTTCACCCAAAACTGGTGTAATATTACTTTAAGCTATAATGTGTATGTGTATTAGGTGGAAAAGTGTGAAAAGGCTCCATGAACCTCGCCTTTCCTCCCTTTTTAAATCCTATATGCATAAACATTTTAGTTGAAGACACGGCGCCACTATTGTATTTATTGTATGGTATCTTCCGATTAACCTGTTGGTATCTTCTCATTAACCTGTTGGTATCTTCTCATTAACATGTTGGTATCTTCTCATTAACCTGTTGGTATCTTCTCATTAACCTGTTGGTATCTTCTCATTAACCTGTTGGTTTCTTCTCATTAACCTGTTGGTATCTTCGCATCCACCTGTTGGTATCTTCTCATTAACCTGTTGGTATCTTCTCATTAACATGGTGGTATCTTCTCATTAACCTGTTGGTATCTTCTCATTAACCTGTTGGTATCTTCTCATTAACCTGTTGGTATCTTCTCATTAACATGTTTGTATCTTCTGATTAACCTGTTGGTAACTTCTCATTAACCTGTTGGTATCTTGCGATTAACCTGTTGGTACCTTCAAACGTGTGGCCATTGCATTGTCTGTGCTTAGATCGTTGGCTTCTCATTAACCTGTTGGTATCTTCAAACTTTCCTCTTCATAACAAAGCAATTAGAAAACATTATTACGATATAAAATAATACAAAATGTCCTTAAATCCTCAATGAAGCCAAGTAAAAACAATATCACGATATAAAATAATACTTAAATCCTCAATGAAGCCAAGTAAAAACATTATCTAAATCTTTACTTATCAATCACAATTAAGATGAACTATTCTATTTCTCTATTCAAATTTAGAAGTAAAACTTCTTGAACGAATGTCACTTCTGAAGAATATCCCCTGACGTCGTCATATTAAAAAGACTTAAAAGTTGTATATATTAAGAATAAAGTCATAGGATTTCGTTCTCCCAAAGACTTTTAAAGTATTTTGGCTATGCAATCATTCAATTTTGAGCGTACTAGTATTGGTCGATGTTGATCCGGTCAATATTGGTGTTCCGGATTCTCTCTAGATTTTACATACGTATCAACGATAAAATAGAGACGCTCATCATCATCAGGCCAATACAGCTACCCTTAGTGTAATTACTAAGCCAATACGAAAATCATCGTATCACTACTGGTTGTTGCCTGTCCTATTGTTTTGTTTTTTAGTAAGATCAAATGACATTGATGCATGAAGGGATAGTAAGTAAATAGGTATATATGTGTTAGTGGTATCGAAATGACCTTTGTTTCTACGATGTTTGAACTGTTCTGACGGAGTGGTTTTTGCTTTGTTTTTCATATTATTTGCATTGATCACGTTTTGTTTGTAGCCTTTCCGTATATTAATAGACTCAGCTGTCCGTCAAAGAGCATTGGCCGTCCTTTCTAAACTGATAACATATAATAGCCACTAATATTATGAATATTTGCATTAACGATGGTTCCATTACCTAAATCTCAGCACTTCTACCATTCTAATTCCGTATTTATTACCATTCAGTACATTAAGAATTGCATGGTTTACACAGAATGTATGAACCAGTACCATCCCTTTCGTAGCTTGATTTATTTATTGTGTATTCGACAGTCAGTGTCAATTTGATGTTTGTTACGGTGTTGCCGATTCCTGACGAAATTACCGTGTTAACATTCGCTCCTGCGGATTAATTCCCTTAACCTTATTAAAGTGCAGAAATCTCCATAACGATGACAAATAAATAGAGTATGATTTACTCTTAATTCTACTTTCAGTTGTTTACACGCACCGACTTTATTACTGTTTAATTTGATCATCTAATTGAAAAAAGGTGAAATTTACATAAATGTAATTAAATACTATTGGACACAATGACATATATTGTACCACAAACCTTAAATGAAATCTATCACAATAATTTCTATATAAAAATCTTATTATTGTGAAAGAAGATATATGAGGTTAAGATGTAGATTCGGCTGTCCGTTATTATATTGCTAATATAAAACTAATAACCGACATCTAACGGATAGATATTTCAATACGCCACTTATAAAACACGAGTTGTTACTGATATGAACCACACATAAGGTCAATGGATTGTGAAGAATGTTTACCCTTGCTATTCTGTCGTTCACAAAATAGAAAACGCATCGGAGCAAAAATATAAAAACTTATACATGTACAGTCTCTTCTTACAAGAGTCAAACACACAGTGAAGGACAGGCAGTACAAACACACCGTGAAGGACAGGCAGTACAAACACACAGTGAAGGACAGGCAGTACAAACACACAGTGAAGGACAGGAGGTACAAACACACAGTGAAGGACAAGCAGTACAAACATACAGTGAAGGACAGGCAGTACACAAATACAGTGAATGACAGGCAGTACAAATACACAGTGAAGGACAGGAGATACAAACACACAGTGAAGGACAAGCAGTACAAACATACAGTGAAGGACAGGCAGTACAAACACACAGTAAAGGACAGGCAGTACGAAAATAGAGTGAATGACAGGCAGTACAAACACACAGTGAAGGACAGGAAGTACAAACACACAGTGAAGGAGAGGCAGTAGAAGCATACAGTGCATGACAGGCAGTACAAACACACAGTGAAGGACAGGCAGTAAAAACACACAGTGAAGGACACGCAGTACAAACACATAGTGAAGGACAGGCAGTACAAACACACAGTGACGGACAGGCAGTACAAACACGCAATGAAGGACAGGCAGTACAAACACACAGTGAAGGACAGGCAGTACAAGTATGCAGTGAAGGACAGGCAATACAAACACACAGTAAAGGACAGGCAGTACAAACACACAGTGAAGGACAGGCAGTACAAACACACAGTGAAGGACAGGCAGTACAAACATACAGTGAAGGACATGCAGTACAAACACACAGTGCAGGACAGGCAGTACAAGCACACAGTGAAAGACAGGAAGTACAAACACACAGTGAAGGACAGGCAGTACAACCACACCGTGAAGGACAGGCAGTACAGCCACACAGTGAAGAACAGGCAGTACAAACACACAGTGAAGGACAGGTAGTACAAGCACACAGTGAAGGACAGGCAGTGCAAACACACAGTGAAGGACAGGCAGTACAAACACACAGTGGAGGATAGGCAGTACATACACACAGTAAAGGACAGGCAGTGCAAACACACAGCAATGGACAGGCAGTACAATCACACAGTGAAGGACAGGCAGTACAAACACACAGTGAAGGCCAGGCAGTACAAACATACAGTGAAGGACAGGCAGTACAAACACACAGTGCAGGACAGGCAGTACAAGCACACAGTGAAAGACAGGCAGTACAAACACACAGTGAAGGACAGGCAGTACAAACACACAGTGAAGGACAGGAGGTACAAACACACAGTGAAGGACAAGCAGTACAAACATACAGTGAAGGACAGGCAGTACACAAATACAGTGAATGACAGGCAGTACAAATACACAGTGAAGGACAGGAGGTACAAACACACAGTGAAGGACAAGCAGTACAAACATACAGTGAAGGACAGGCAGTACAAACACACAGTAAAGGACAGGCAGTACAAAAATAGAGTGAATGACAGGCAGTACAAACACACAGTGAAGGCCAGGAAGTACAAACACACAGTGAAGGAGAGGCAGTAGAAGCATACAGTGAATGACAGGCAGTACAAACACACAGTGAAGGACAGGCAGTAAAAACACACAGTGAAGGACACGCAGTACAAACACATAGTGAAGGACAGGCAGTACAAACACACAGTGACGGACAGGCAGTACAAACACGCAATGAAGGACAGGCAGTACAAACACACAGTGAAGGACAGGCAGTACAAGTATGCAGTGAAGGACAGGCAATACAAACACACAGTAAAGGACAGGCAGTACAAACACACAGTGAAGGACAGGCAGTACAAACACACAGTGAAGGACAGGCAGTACAAACATACAGTGAAGGACATGCAGTACAAACACACAGTGCAGGACAGGCAGTACAAGCACACAGTGAAAGACAGGAAGTACAAACACACAGTGAAGGACAGGCAGTACTGCCACACAGTGAAGAACAGGCAGTACAAACACACAGTGAAGGACAGGTAGTACAAGCACACAGTGAAGGACAGGCAGTACAAACACACAGTGAAGGACAGGCAGTACAAACACATAGTGGAGGATAGGCAGTACAAACACACAGTGATGGACAGGCAGTACAAACACACAGTGAAGGACAGGCAGTACAAACACACATTGAAGGACAGGCAGCACAAACACACAGTGAAGGACAGGCAGTACAAACACACAGTGAAGGACAGGGAGTACAAACACACAGTGAAGGACAGGTAGTACAAACGCACAGTGAAGGACAGGTAGTACAAACACACAGTGAAGGACAGGCAGTACAAACACACAGTGAAGGACAGGTAGTATAAACACACAGTGAAGGACAGGAAGTATAAACACACAGTGAAGGACAGGTAGTACAAACACACAGACACACAGTGAAGGACAGGCAGTACAAACACACAATGAAGGACAGACAGTATACACACACAGTGAAGGACAGGCAGTACAAACACACAGATGTGATCCTTGATGCTACATAGGGTCATTCAGGTGTGATCCTGGATGCTACATAGGGTCACTCAGATGTGATCCTGGATGCTACATAGGGTCACTCAGATGTGATCCGTAACGAGGTTTCATCAGATCTCACACGACATATCTATAAAGAGGAGCAAGTGTGACGCGACATATCTGTAAAGAGGACCAAGTCTGACGCGACATATCTGTAAAGAGGAGCAAGTGTGACGCGACATATCTGTAAAGAGGATCAAGTGTGAAACGACATATCTGTAAAGAGGAGCAAGTGTGACGCGACATATCTGTAAAGAGGAGCAAGTGTGACACGACATATCTGTAAAGAGGAGCAAGTGTGACACGATATATCTGTAAAGAGGAGCAAGTGTAACGCGACATATCTGTAAAGAGGAGCAATTGTGACACGACATATCTGTAAAGAGGAGCAAGTGTGACGCGACATATCTGTAAAGAGGAGCAAGAGTGACGCGACATATCTGTAAAGAGGAGCAAGTGTGACACGACATATCTGTAAAGAGGAGCAAGTGTGACGCCACATATCTGTAAAGAGGAGCAAGTGTGACGCCACATATCTGTAAAGAGGAGCAAGTGTGACACGACATATCTGTAAAGAGGAGTAAGTGTGACGCGACTTATCTGTAAAGAGGAGCAAGTGTGATGCGACATATCTGTAAAGAGGAGCAAGTGTGACACGACATATCTGTAAAGAGGAGCAAGTGTGACGCGATATATCTGTAAAGAGGAGCAAGTGTGACGCGACATATCTGTAAAGAGGAGCAAGTGTGACGCCACATATCTGTAAAGAGGAGCAAGTGTGACACGACATATCTGTAAAGAGGAGCAAGTGTGACGCGACATATCTGTAAAGAGGAGCAAGTGTGACACGACATATCTGTAAAGAGGAGCAAGTGAGACACGACATATCTGTAAAGAGGAGCAAGTGTGACACGACATATCTGTAAAGAGGAGCAAGTGAGACACGACATATCTGTAAAGAGGAGCAAGTGTGACGCGACATATCTGTAAAGAGGAGCAAGTGTGACACGACATATTTGTAAAGGGGAGCAAGTGTGACGCGACATTACTGTAAAGAGAGCAAGTGTGACACGACATATCTGTAAAGAGGAGCAAGTGTGACACGACATATCCGTAAAGAGGAGCAAGTGTGACACGACATATCTGTAAAGAGGAGCAAGTGTCAGATCAGAATTTAATCAGATTGGAAGTACATGTATTATATATTGTTTTGTATATGTAATTGACCCTCGGTATTTACACGTATGACAAGGAATGGATTGTTTTTTTACAAGTGTATGGATGTTAGAATGTCTTTGTTTAATTTAATATTAAAACATCCTCATTGTGACTGTTGTTGGTGAATGTACACAAGTCGTTGTTTTTCATGATTTCTGATATATGGTCTTGATGCTGGGGAAATGGAATGGGATATTTTGCAAACCAGCAGCAGTACCACAATTACTATTTCCTTGAGTATCCATTCCTCCCTGGGTGTAAGGATCAGCGAATATCAGTGTTGAAACATATATAAATATGCAATGTGTACTAGTTCTATCCTTGTGTCGCTACAATATAGTCGATGCTATAAATATTAACACCTGATATCTGTGTTCAGAAATATAGACATTGTACTGACTTAGTAAACATGAAATTCATGATGATCTTTCGTATGATTTGTCTCTCTTGTTATTGCATCAGATTAGACTTGACATATTGGCCTATCCTAACAAGGTTTTAAGTACAATCCTTACTACGACGTCAAACAATCAATAAGTTTTTTTAAAATAAGGTAAATATTATTGTTACAATCTTGTTGATGCAGTGTAAAATAACAATAACAAAGAAATTTGATTATGTTTAATATCGAGCAATCTTAAATTTAATGGTGGGTGGTGTATGTAGCTCACCAGTTTGATTTTAAGGACTCGGTGACCACTCGTATAAAATAAAGTGAAAAACAAAATGTAAAAAACACCCAATGAAAGGGGAAACAAATACCACACTGTCAGGAGAACCAAATTCCAATAGAAAACTCGTTAGAAAAAATAGGTACCACTCACAAACTAATACATGACAGCTCACTTTTTCGACTTGATACAGCCACTTCTATCAAAAAAAGGGTTGTGTTAAGCAGTTTTATGGTCATAAGCATCCACTCTTAGTGAAATGATGCAGCCATGCAAGTGTTCACAACATGTGAATAATGGTAACCTTTACATAATCCAGGTGAACAGCTTTGTTATAAGAAGAGGTAGAAGATATCAAGGGATAATCAGAATCCGTAAATCGAAGAACAGACAACACAATGGCCAAACAACGATCTATAAAACAAACACATAACACTGAATATCGAGTAACACGAACCTCACTAAAAACCGGGAGTGAACTCTGGTGCTCCGGAATGGTAGGCAGTTCCTGCTCCATTAGTGGCACCCGTCTTATTAATTTAGTTACAAACCCGGTGATAAGCCATGAATGAGGAAAGGACCGGGAAGTATTTACGACAAGTGGAACATTTTCGTGGTCATTTGTGACACAGATATTCCATAGCGGTTAACCAAATCGTGGTGGCGACCGTAAAACTGATGACTTCAGTTATAAAGAACTCTATAATCTTGGAAAATCGATCTTATATAATAACTAGAGGCTTAGAATCGCCATGGTCATTGTCAGTCGAACACGTCAATTGTTGAGTACGGTTTCTAATTAAAACCATACTTTAGTAGGAATGTTTACGGTTAAATTAAGAAATAATTCATAGTTAGTAGGATATTTGAAAACGGGTAGCATTAGTGTGGTACACTAATTTATCCCGAGCAATAACGAGTGATAAAATGAACGACAATAATGCTACCCATGATAATATGTCATACAAACTTTGGCTTCCATAAAATTATTTATATATTTATTGAAATATTCTGCCATATATTTATAGGCAGTATCATAAAATATGAAAAATGCATTTCATAAGAAAACCCACTAACTTTCATATTTATTTTCCTGTGCAGACAAATACACGACATGTATATAAGTTACTGACGTCTTCAAATTTGAAGGCAAAATGATCTTAGCATCTAACTCAACATCACCGAAAGACGACAAAACTAACGTCGACAACTATTATCTTCATAAAAAATGTTTTTCGTAAGAAATAGATAGGCATAGTATGAATTATGAACCTTGTCACGTTCGTATGCACGACGGTCCTATAAAAAAAATCATGAAATTGCTCTGGAAATATGTTCATAATTTGTCCGGCAATATACATGTGCGAGGTAACATATATGGAAAATTATGTCATTACCTTGTTCATTTAGTCAATGAAGAACGTCTTATTAGAATTGAAAGCTATTTTATGTTTCCTTACATTCTATTATCGAGATGAATATATCGTGAAGGAAAATAAAGACGTATATGATTTTATTTTTGTTCTATAGATAATTGTTTCGCCTACATTTCTGTATCTGACAAATCCGAAAAACCATTTATTGACAATTCAATAAGTCTTATTGTATTTTGTTTGCCAAGATGAACTCTTCTAACTCCCGCGCAAAGAAAGCGTGTTTCAGCGTAGAAGGGACGTCATGTTCATGTCGCATCAGTTTTGTTTAGAATCGTGTTTTTTCCTGAATGGTTTTATCGCATTTTGAGCCACAAATAATAACAATGGATTAGTAATACAATAAAAAAAAACAAAAAAATACCTTACTGTTGAGACATTTCTAAAAACAAAAAATACCCTACTGTCGAGACATTTCTAAAAACAAAAAATACCCTACTGTCGAGACATTTCTAAAAACAAAAAAATACCCTACTGTCGAGACATTTCTAAAAACAAAAAATACCCTACTGTCGAGACATTTCTAAAAACAAAAAATACCCTACTGTCGAGACATTTCTAAAAACAAAAAAATACCCTACTGTCGAGACATTTCTAAAAACAAAAAATACCCTACTGTCGAGACATTTCTAAAAACAAAAAATACCCTACTGTCGAGACATTTCTAAAAGCAAAAAATACCCTACTGTCGAGACATTTCTAAAAACAAAAAATACCCTACTGTCGAGACATTTCTAAAAACAAAAAATACCCTACTGTCGAGACATTTCTAAAAGCAAAAAATATCCTACTGTCGAGACATTTCTAAAAACAAAAAATACCATACTATCGAGACATTTCTAAAAACAAAAAATACCTTACTGTCGAGACATTTCTAAAACCCAACAGACAAATCGTAATAAGACGTAGTATCGATACCTATTACACGCAAATATATGAACGCTCACTTTCTCAGCGTGAAACAGGCACCACACTAACAAAAAACGGAAGGGTTTATGTAATTTTGAGACATGACGTGACTATTTTATGTTTTATATATCTAAAGTGTTTAAATGAAAGGTTAAAATGGATGATCAAAATATCCATCTGAATCTACCGGGTGTATTTAACATATTAAGTTAACGTAATTACTGCATTGTTAGGATCACGGATGCATGCATCAGCTATCAGCAATATATACATTAGGCTGTGAAGGTAAAATTTATTGATGTTTGAGAGGTCAGAACCGATTATCCCACTAATGACAAACTTTCTTACTCAAGTACAACTGGGTACTGACGGGAATCAAGGTCACAAAACAGTATATATCACATATACCATTAGATGATGAGCTATGCAATGCGTCTCTTATTACACGAGATTCCATTGATATATAGGGGCGGGTTTGGATCTCATCAACAGGTTTAGCCAAGACACATGTGTGTCTCTCCAAGCCAGTTCCAGAATGTCGTGGTATGGTTGTGTTCAATGGCTTGAAGTAAGTGGAGGACATTCCAGAATGTCGTGGTATGGTTGTGTTTAATGATTTGAAGTAAGTGGAGGACATTCCAGAATGTCGTGGTATGGCTGTGTTTAATGATTTGAAGTAAGTGGAGAACATTCCAGAATGTCGTGGTATGGTTGTGTTCAATGATTTGAAGTAAGTGGAGGACATTCCAGAATGTCGTGGTATGGTTGTGTTCAATGATTTGAAGTAAGTGGAGAACATTCCAGAATGTCGTTGTATGGTTGTGTTTAATGATTTGAAGTAAGTGGAGGACATTCCAGAATGTCATGGTATTGTTGTGTTCAATGATTTGAAGTAAGTGGAGGACATTCCAGAATGTCGTGGTATGGTTGTGTTTAATGATTTGAAGTAAGTGGAGGACATTCCAGAATGTCGTGGTATGGTTGTGTTTAATGATTTGAAGTAAGTGGAGGACATTCCAGAATGTCGTGGTATGATTGTGTTAATGATTTGAAGTAAGTGGAGGACAATCCAGAAT